>MJUT01060282.1:328925-352934 GCA_002080005.1 Gigantidas platifrons | reverse complement strand
ATCAAGTTGGTCTTACTACATGTTTAATTCCTCCTTCTCATTCATCAAGTTGGTCTTACTACATGTTTAATTCCTCCTTCTCATTCATCAAGTTGGTCTTACTACATGTTGTGTACAGAATACTTGACATGTAATTGAACAAGCGTCCGAAAAACGTTTTATAAATGCCTACGTCTGGCGCAAACATGATTTGATGATTAACACGACTTTTTCAACAATATTTCAGCTATATCGTAGCGGTCAGTTTTATTGGTAGAAGAAACCGGAGTACCTGGAGAAAACCACCGACCTGCCGAAAGTCACTGACAAACTGTATCACATAATGTTGTATCGAGTACACCTCGCTATGAACTGGGCTCGAACTCACAAAGTTAATGGTGATAGATACTGATTGCACAGGTAATTTTAAATCCGACTACCATACGATCATGACCATGACGGCCCTTCAAACATAATTTGTATTTATGTACATTTAACGAAGGGTCTTATTCAGTGTTTAAACGGTTTCTCATTGATTTTGAGATAAATTTATTTAACTTATTTATTTTATATATGTTGTAGCTCCAGAAATACTACATGTAGGACAAAATATCGTACCTTGTGACAGAATATCTACAATCAGAATACCAGGGAATCCTGCAGGACAAACTATTGAGGTGATTTTGTTAATATGTTTTACTAAGATATATTTCTTATTTTATATTCTAATTAAGTTCATCAAATTTAAACGAATATGAATTAATGATATATATAAATGTATACTGTTGTCGTTTTGTTCATGGGAATATTAAATAAACAAACACATTTTTTTTGTATACTGTCAGGTGAGGTAACCATTTTATTTTATTGGAAAATCACATCTACATGTATATACAGGTATATACACTCACAAATCAATTTTTCAAATCCTGCTTAGGTGAGGTGAACTCGACACAACATTCTATGATAAATTTTGTCAGTAACGTACGACAGTTCGGTAGTTTTCTCCGGACACTCCGGTTTCCTCCTCTAATAAAACTGACCTCAACTATATAGCTGAAATATTGATGAATGTGTCGTAAAACACCATAACCCTATCCCACAAAACAATTTTAAACATTGTCCTTATTAGTGTTTTTTCAAATTACAAATTTCATTTGGCATAAGGTCATAGTTTAGTATTTTTGTGTATATTATATGAGAAAAATATTTCATAGATGATTAATGTTGCAATGAAAAAATTTACATACGTTTAGTAAAGAAAGTAAAGAACAAATACAAAATGTGAGGTAATTTAATCAGTTATCATTTTCAAATATTAATCATCTCTGAACCAAATGTAACCAAACCCGTTGGAAGAGGAAATTGGTATTGTATTGGCATAAATAAAGTTGTTCCGTCATGAGCATGGCCATAAAATGTTGGATAAAAAATATTTTTTCAAACTTGATGTTAATTGGATATTTGAGTTTGAATTTCATATCCCGGTTGATTTGTTTGGTTTATGGTGTTTAACGCCACTTTCAACCTTATTTCAGTTATATCATGGCGATTAGTTTTATTGGTGGAGACAACCAGAGCACCCAGAGAAAGCTACCGACCTACTGCAAGTCACTGACAAACTTTATCACATAATGTTGTATCTAGTACACTTTGCCATGAACGGGGTTGGAACTCATACTGGTTGATCTATTTTCATTATTCACCAGAAGGGAAACAAGATTGTCATAAAAATAGCATTGTCTTGTCAAAGAGTAGAATACATGAATTAAATAAAATATTTGTTGTAATATTCTCCCCCAATGTCCCCCATAACTACTGGACAGTGCTACCACTCACTGACGTCACATGTCTAGAAATGACAAGAGTGAGTGAGTGATTGTTGTTTAACGCCAACTCAGCAATTTTTCAGCTATATCATGCAGAGATCAAGTCAATTTTCAATGAGATGATGATGAGGTCCGCCTTGTACTAGACAAACACTCTTGGTTGGATTTTAATAGTGCTAACTCACTGAAACAAAAGACCGCAAATAGACATGTCGCTCCACTCAGACACATTATCCTGATTCAATGCCAACCAGTCTATGCTCTTTTCCTATATGCTGTGTACCTAGCGGAGAATAACAAATACCAATTTTATAGTCTTTGGTTGGACCCGATGTGGACTCGAACCCACGATCTCCCGCATTCGAGGCAAGCACGCTAATTATTGCACCATTGATGTATTGTTATGAGTTATTATTGAAGATTTAATTATCTCCATATATTTTTGTCTTCAGATTATTGTAGAAGATGGCGAACAAGCTGTGTATGGATCTTTTGCTACCTCTCGACCAAATACAGTTTTTAATGACTTATCTGGAATAGCCAAGCCATCACAACCTCTTACTCTAAATATCAAAAATAACAACGATTTAATATTGAAAATGGATGAGGCGAGTTCTTGTACTGGAAACGTTACCATAATTATTAACATCGGCATTCAAGACAGAAGTAAGTATATGTATGTGTATTATATGCAGAACACATTGTAGAAGAACATCCCTTAATATAAAGAATGTGTTAGCTGTGTATTAATTTACATCAAAGAATATTAATATACAAATAAATCAATACGTGTTAGAAATAGGTACACAATACGAACATATTGCTAATGACCCACACTAATAGTTTGTATCCATATTTATCAAACTTACCTGACCTAGTAGCCTGTCTTACTTAATGATTGATTGAATTTTGGTGTTTTAACGCCACTTTCAGCAATATTTCAGCTATATCATTGCGACCAGCATTAGTGGTGGAAGAAGCCGGAATACCCAGAGAGAACGACCGACCATGAGCAAGCAAATGGTAAACTTTATCACTTGTGGCTGCGAGTCGAGTGCACCTTTTTTGTAATTTACAAAGCTGGGTGCTAACCCACGCCGTACTGGTGATAGGCTTGTATGAGTTGTTAGGTGATCCAACTACCTAATTCACTGAGGCACCGGGCCCTGCCTGTCTTACTTAATTCCTTACTTTCCTTTGGTCGAATTTCAGATAACTCGAAATTTTGCAACTATAAATTGCTTTATCAAATTCAAATTCAAATTCAAAATTTTACTGTCATTAAACAATACCGTTTGTGACAATTATAAACATAAACAGACAGGTAACAAAGAGAACATAAAATAGACATTTTCAAGTAAATATGTTAGGAGTCCCCTGTCCTCAGTTCTAATGACTTTTTTTAAAAAGGAACCCAGTTTATTTACTTGAGATGGTGTTGATGGATTTAAAATATATGAAAGTTTTTCTGATTCTGATAAGTTATTAAAAATTTGATTTTCGTTGTTCAAAATGTTTAAAAAAGAAGACCTCAATTCAGAATTTATCGTGCAATGTAAAAGAAAATATTTCTCCTCGTCTATACACTTACAGTGTGAGCATAAACGTTGCTCTCTGGGAATATTTAAATGTCTCCCCTTTTCTATTAATAGGTTGTGTTCACTAATTCTAAGTTTTGTTATTAGCTTTCTGTATTCAAAATTAGATATAGATAAGTAACTTTCCAATGATAAATTTTGTTTTAAATTTGAGAATAAATATAATTTACTTTTTTGGTCTAATTTTGAGAGCTTATTATTTATTAAATTTCTTGGGTAGTTTTACTTGATTTGGACTAGTAGTATTTTGGAGCTGTAAGATATTAAGACCTGTCTCATCAATAATACTCTTTGCATATGAAAACCATGTATAGATGCCTTGAGAATCTAAATTTTGGCAATAAAAAATCTGAAATTTTCCTCAATATACTCACTTTATCCCACTTTTAAATAACACGAACATTTATTCACAGTATATAATAACCACATTCTGATAAATTTCAGGTTGCAATAACATGACATCAGATGTAGTTTTCATTATCGACAGCTCATCATCTGTCACAGACAATGAATTTCAAGCTATGATGACATTCAGCATGCATTATGTTGAAGGTTTTGATATAGGTAGAGGACATATGCAAGTTAGCGTGGTAACATACGCCGATAACTATGCTAATCAGTTCTGGTTGAATGAACATGTGACATTGAAAGAGCTCAAGGAAGCGATGGGACGTGTGCAGAGACAACATGGACAAAGAAACACAGGAAGAGCACTAAAGTATATATATTATTTATTTTTACTAAACTTTGAGAGAGAGAGAGAGAGAGAGAGAGAGACTTTCATAAAAAGTTCAGATATATCGTGGCGGTCAGTTTTATTGGGTGGTGGAAACTGGAGTTGGGGTATATAGGAATCGCCCTGTCCGTCCGTCCGTCCGTCCGTCCATGTACCTTGTAAGCGCAACTCCTCCTAAACGGCTTATTGGATTTTTATGAAAATTTACACACTTGTAGTACACTACCTGCAGATGTGCATGAAGGAATATGGTTGCTGTTCAAAATTTAAAAGGGGAGATAATTCAACTTATACTTTCACGAAAAAGGGGGGAGCATGTAGCTTGTAAGCGCAACTCCTACTAAGCTGCAAGCGGGGGGTATCACTCAGTGAGGTCACTCACAGTTCTAGTTTCATTTGTTTAGTACATACAATATACGTCAGATTTATTTTTATTATTTACTTTCGTAGGGGTCGTATGGTAGTTAGATTTACAACTATATATGTAATCAGTGCCTATCGCCACTAACGTTGTGAATTCGAATCCCGTTCGGTCGAGATATATTCAATACACCACAGGGACGGATCCAAGGGGGGCGTGATTTTTCACACGAAATACCCCAAAATTGTTCGCGCCTCTCTCCGCTCGGCGCGATTATTTTAAGTCCGCCCCCCTAACTTCAGATCCTATATCCGCCCCTGCACCATTATGTGATAATAATAATAATACAAAAGTAGATATCAGATTTATTGCACACGACACATTTCATCATGTACGCTCAGAGTCGAAAGTTTGGAAAGCCAAATAATTTAATAGTTTTTGGGAGTACGTTAACCAGAGGGCCTAAACAGGTTCACCAAAGTCAACAAAGGTCACCTTTACCTGAAGGGGTAGAAACTTAGTTTTAATAATAATTATATGTTGTCAGTGACTTGCGGCAGTTCGGTAGCTTTCTCATGGTAGCCCAGTTTCCCCCGCCACGATATAACTGCAATATTATTGAAAGTAGCGTTAAATACCATAACCCTATTTACTTACGAAATAATTCGCCTAGACTTTTACATTTATAATGGACAATGTATGCAAACATGTTCTCTCTCTATCAAATATTAAAATACAGGTCTATTGTTGAACTTGTGATTAAGCTTATCATATGATTAGCCGTAATTACATGATTAATTCTTTATCACATAATTAGCTAATACAATGATTAAATATGATTAGTTAATACACTGATTAAAAAAAAGTTCAGCAACAGAATTTAATCATTGCATTAGCTAAGTATTGAATCAGGAATTAATTATGTAATTAGGACTAATCATGTGGTTTGTTTTATCACAAGTTCAACAACGGACCCCTGCCCCTGCTCACGTGACGTTAAAAACAACCTATAAATAAATCATTTACATATTTCAGGTTTGTTCATGAAAACAGCTTTCTGAGTATTCACGGTGGGAGGCAAGATGCCATACAGGTGATCATTTTACTGACTAAAGGGCCATCGTCAGACAGACCTGATACAATGACGGTATCACAGGAATTACACAAGGCTGGTACACGTGTCCTAACCGTTGTTATTGGACACGATGTGGGCGAACTGAATCTCGTTGCTTCGGATTTTAAACATTTGTTCGTAGTAGATAATATCAGTCAGTTGGAACAGGTGAAAACGGAAGTTGCAAAAATTAGTTGTGCTGGTAAGTATTTTTACTAGTCGTTTTGATTGGATTATGGTGTTTAACGTCACTTTCAACAATATTTCAGTTATGTCGTAGCGGTAAGTTTTATTGGTGGAATAAATCGGAGTACCGGGGGAAAACTGCCACAAGTCACTGACAAACTTTATCACATAAGTTTTTATCTAGTACATGTCTCTGAGTGGGGTTCGAACTCACAACTTTAACGGTAATAGGTAATTCTAAATCTACCTACCATACGATCACGACCATGAAGGCAACTGGCTTTGAATATTTCCACATATTATATTGTTGGTGTATAAATAATTGAGCCGTAATAAGGTCTGCAATTTTTTATTATTAATAAATATATGCGACCAGTTTACGGCAATGACGTGGATTATGAAATGATAGGGTAAGAAGAGTTTGAAGATACCAAAGAGGTAATCAGAATCCATATATGGAAGAAGGACAGAAAATGTAGGCTTCGGTCGTCCATAATAACCAACATCATTTCACAAATCAGATAAACGTTTGCATCCGGTTCATCTCGATGTTTATCAATTAATATAGAGAGGACACTATCTAGTACACACACATATACATGATCGGGAGGTAAAATTCCATCCCTCACGGATATCAAAACGACAGCATTATCATACATAATTATATTTTGAATCTGTTCTGACGGTGCTGTATTTTGTTTCTGTTTCATTTTATGCTACATGTATCAGGATACAAATGTTGTACTCTGTCTCAAAAACCTTATATAAGTGTTGTACTCTTTCTCAAAAACCGTATTAAACACTATTAAAATAAATAATAATATTGTTTTCTCCCTATGTTATTTAGTGGTTCAAATAGTGTGTGTAGAAGCTGGCATTGTGAGAAACTGCACTGCAAAAGAAATTCAGCATAGTGCCGTTTTAAATCCTGGTAGGTATATAATTCTAATTTTATCTGAATGTTTTAGTTTAAATGTTTATGGTACGTTTTTGTAACATTGATTTGGCTTACATTGCGATATATCTACACGAAATAGTGCCTTCCACTTAGACATGAGATTAACTGTTTGGTTTACTACCTTTGACATCTCCAATATATTTACATTGTAAAATACCAAATAAATGTGTCGAAATTGGTTGTTTAAGGTGGTACCTAACACAACAGGGAGATAACTCTTTAAAATCAGTTGAACGTTTTGATCATATGATGTTTGTATGCATATTTCAAGCATCTCGGTGATCAAAACCACAGAGAGAAAAGCTGCTATGTGGCTAGTGAATTTATAGCTCTGAGTCTGTTGGTTGGAATTTGCTAAAATTTTTATATTTATTAAAGTGGATACATTCAAACACACTGTCAAAAAAATAAGAAAATTAAACGAGAAGATCAAATTTTACCTAAAGTGTATGGTACCACCTTAAATGCCTAATTCGATCATGGGACGGAAAATTTACTTTCCGGAATTTTTACGTAACGGAACAGGATGTTATTGTTTGTTTTATGAGGATAAACGCGTTTCACACAAACATTGACGTAAATGATAACAACCGTATGATCATGTACACCTTTTTATGAATATAAAAGGAGTACACCAAGGGCAAGGTTTAACATTACGTTATGGTAATAAGAATTACCAATGGATGAAATAAACGTTAGAGAATACCAAAGGGCCAATCAAAAATAGACAATTCAGAGAAACCGGCAACACAGGACAGACAAGATGAAGACAAACAAAACAAAAACACAACACAATATGTGTTGACACCACTATATGCAAAGAAACATATATAACGTAAATAAGACATGAGCCCTCCTAAAAAATAACTGTAGGTAAAGACGAACCGAACATAGCTTTTGATGCGGAAATCGTAGCGGACACCGCAACACGGAACCCAGAACGTAAAGACACACAATAGAACAACACAAAAAACTAAAAACGGACCCTCCAAAACAAAACGTGGTAAACACAGCTTCTCTCGAAAAATAGGAAGAGTAAATAACGACAAGTGTTATATTATAATACACGTATAACAAGTAACATCTGCTTCTCTGCCCATAAATATTTCAAAACGTTATTGTACAAGATCAATCTGATGATCGTCATACGTTACATAAAGCAGTTCCGGCTAGCTGCTTGACATGATGATTTATGTACATTTACCGCACGTTCGACTACTCTCGGGCTGCTATGTACCCCTTTATATAATAAGTCAAACCGCTATACAGGTACCACAATGTCAGATGTGTTAATTAAAAACAGTGCCATTTATTTTATTTTGCTTTAATAAACAGCAAAAATCCCCCTATTCTTTTATTTCTAATTTGCTGTGTGTGGAATTATCATAATTTTGATCTAGCAAGTTTAAGATAGATGACAGTTATACATTGTATTGATGACAAATATATGTTTTATTTCCAGGAATCCCACTTCCTAACATATGTACTTCAGGGATCAATATGGCTCCTCATCCAACTGACAACACAAAATATTTGATGTGTGACGTCAATAAGCAGCTTCTAATAGTACAATGTCCACTCAACAAAATATTCTGTATGACCTCCCAACTTTGTCAGACAAGTTGTCTCCCTTTAACAACAGATAAAGCCATGAGGACTTCCGGTCAGACGACACCTACTTTATCAACAACGCAAGCGACTACTACTTTGTCACCGACGCTTCCGGCAACTTGCCTACAAAATCCATGCACTCAAGGTCAAATAGGGCAGTATTTCCCAGGATGCAAAGACAATATGTACATACACTGTAGCATTGGAGGTGCCGCTACGTTATCGACATGTGAGCCAACTAAAATCTGGAATCAAGTGATTATAAGTTGTGTTAATAAATATTTACTGGATATCAACAAAAATCCCGTGAAAGATTATTTCAATCCCTGCCACGGTGTTAAGGGAGATGTTTATTTTCCATGGCCACGTGATATCCATAAATATATCCATTGTGATGGATATGGGGACGGGTTTATAATGCCATGTGATGGTACAAAGGTGTGGGATCAACAAATTAACAACTGTCTTCCACACGGTATAAATGTTGTTGGATAGATAAATATATAAAACATTTTTCATTAATCATTTAATTTGTTTAAAGGCATTTACAGATGTATTGGATATCATTACGATGAGTTTGTGTTTATTTTATTCAGTATGATGTGTGTATATGATCATTTTATCAACAGTTTGTAACTCATATTTTACAGTTTTGCAATAAAATATAGTAATACAATAACGAATATACTGCATGTATATTGTAAAGACAATTTGGTTAATAATCTGACAATTCAGGTATCATATATTTAGATACCCTCTGCTAGTTAATGTAGTGGTGAATCCCTTTAGTAGAACGGTTGAAATAGGTCCAGAAGGAACAGTGTTCGTTCATAGCTAAGTAGTTGAAATGGTAGTGATCTGACAATATTATATCGTGATGGTCACTTTTATTGGTGGAGAAACCCGCCGACCTGCGGCAAGTCACCGACAAACATGATCACATAATGCTGTATCGAGTACACCTTGACAGCGGAATTCGAACTCGCAGCGTTAGAGGTGATAGGCACTGATTGCATAGGTAGTTGTAAATCTAACTTCCATACGATCACGACCATGACGACTCCTCTGTGATATGTTTTGTTTGTTTGAAGGTGATTAGTGCCACTTTCATCAATATTTCAGTTATATCCTAACCGGGTCAGTTTCATTGGTGGAAGAAACCGGAGCACCCGGAGAAAAACACCCACCTATCGCAAGTTACTGACAAACTTTATCACATAATGTTGTACACCTCACCCCTCTATTATAATATATATTTGTGAATATTATATTTTGAGATAAACATGATCCTAGTTTAGTTTAAACCCGGTCTTTATCAGTTTTAGATATGAATTGTTTGATCAATTATCTTTCAATAATCCATGATAAAGTAAGTAAGTCATGGGCATGTACTGTTAGTTTTTGTGTTCTTTATTCATTTAGAAAATCAACATCATATCCTGCCATTTCTTTCTTCACAACTCGACAAACTGTTCATGTTGAGCAACTGTGAACCAATATTTCCAGTCATTACTTTTTCCTGCAAAGCAATATAAATTCCAAGAACACAGTTATAGCATCTTATGTATAAAAGTTTACTTTTTCTGGAAACATAAGTACAACGTGCATGATCAGTCATGTTCGATTTGTTGTTTCATCGTCTTAATATGAGACTTGTGGTCGAAGGGTGAAAAGATTATTATAAGTATCTGTAAGTACGTCAAGGATCAACCCACAAATACAAGAAGGTGAGTCTCCACTATTCAAATACCTTAAAGGGGTCAGGTGAAGGGTTATGATGTTTAACGCCACTTTCAACAATATTTCAGCTATATCGTAACGGTCAGTTTTATTGGTGGAGGAAACCAGCATCCGAATAAAATAACCGACTGACCGACCTGCCGTTACTGACAAACTTTATAACACAAGGTTGTATCGAGTACGCCTGACCATGAACGGGATTCTATAAGTACATTTAAATAATTCTCTCATTTTTTTGCCAATTTGCCACCACTTCTTATGCATGAATAACTCATATTAACATATTCTTTCAAGTTGTCATAGTAGCATGGATAATTGTAGAAGGTAAAAAAAATGAGATATGGCAAACATGCCATGCAAGTCGAAAACACCACTGCATGACATTAATGAACCTCCTCATAAGTTCCTCTATAGTTTAGTAGCTGTTTTTTTGGTTGATTCCTTATATACCATTGACAGGTTCTCAAGACGCCCATGCCAAATATTGCTTTGTTTCAATGTCACAACGAAGGATCTCGGAGTATATAATGTTGACCTAGATTATCAATACCGAGGGACCATACAACAGAAAGGGGCGTTTGCTGAGTAAGACAGACGAATGAGACACACAACACGCTTTTCAGATTAGAAAATATATACCTCGTGTTTTATTGATGTAACCCTCCTTGTATATACGAGACAACGCGTATCAACTTCTAATGAACAATAACCACATGGGTGGTGTAATGGTTAGCGTGCTCGCCGCGAGTGTGGTAGATCGTTGGTTCGAGACCAGTTAGAATCAACCCAAAGACTATAATATTGGTATTATCTGCTTCTCCGCTAAGCACGCTGCATTAAGGAGAAAGGGCAAACACTGGTTGAGTCAGAATCCGGATAATGTGTCAGTGGATTGACATGTCTACACGTGGACTGTTTTTTCAGTGATCTAGCACTATAAAAAATTTAAAATCCAACTCAGCGTGCATCATCATTTCATCGAATATAACTTGTTCCCGCCATGATATAGCTGAACATTTTTACGTTAAACAATAATCACTCACGCAGGTCTTTGATTGGTCGTTCGTGGTCCGTTACAATGACATGTACAATAACCATAACACTAGCCATAACACACCGACGCCAACCGTGTAAAACACGTGCATGATCTTACGTTCCTTACAAAATATGCTTCAATTTTTATACAACAGTACCTTTTCGAAATAATGTCGACTTTTTCTCAGGATGAATACTTCTGGTTGAATCTATCTTGTTGTTCTTTAAATTGTCAAATGAACATCGTTCCACAATTTCTTGAACAAATTCATCTGTATGTGGAACGTTTAAAAACTTAGCTAAATCTGTAACTGTTTTCATAGGATCCTGAAAAGTGGTAAGGCATTTATAGTGAACATTATAAGTTAAGTAAATACTTGAAAGTTTATAATCTTTGAACCTTGTGAAAAACAGAAAATATTTTATAGCAATTAAAACATTCACAATGGAAGTTGTTACAGCAGCTACATTTTATTCAGAGTAAGGGAAAATATTTGTAAGTTTAGTTGAAATGTGCACCTTTGTCCGCATTAAATGAAATTATAATATGACGTCCTTCTTTCGCTTTGCCAACAAACAAGCGATTTATTTAGAAGGCAAATTTTCATTAGCACACACGCGGTGTACACATTTAAGCCAGATAATAAAATCACAAAATAAAATTATTTACATGGTTATTAATGTTTTAAACATATATCTGATATATTTACTGAAAATAATCATCATATCCAAAATTAGTAAATATACAATGTGCAATTAGAATGTGCAACTACAATATTATTGATACGAATCCTCATTTCCCGTCGTAAAAGCACATGTTGATGCGTTATCGTCTGCTCGAATTTGGCAGAATAAATTTTCCGCAAACGTAAATATAAATTACCATCTTTCCCATCAAAATATACTGTCGTATTTGTACTGTTATGCATATCAGTATCGAAAAAATCCAAGGAAGCCATACTGTGAGTTTTAATATTGGTTGGCGGATATTAGTATTTTATACCAAAACGAATTATTTCTTAAATATTTCGGAAAATGAAATAATAATTCGCTAAAAAGAAATAACATTTCGCATAAACGAAATAATTCGCTAAACCGAAATAGTACTTCATGAAAACGAAACAGGAAAAAAATGATCATGTCAGTAAAGGGATCCATAGAATGCCTATATTTTGTTTCATATATTTACCTTAATGAACCATTCATAGCGTAGTAGGTAAATGCTATCGGGATATTTCAACTTGGCATCATCCCATTGTTATGTCCGCGATAATTTTTTTACTCTTCAATTTTAACTAGTATTAAGATTACCATCTCCCATCACCATGTGTTCAAAATAATCAGACCATGACCAGTTAGGAACACCTGTCTTCCCCATCATAAACAAATACATAGATACATGTCGATCCATTGGATTTCTATTAAGTTGGACAATCTTATAGCCATCTTCTATATGCTTCCGTGGGAGGTACTCGACAGGCATGTGAGTATGAAATAGTCTAGGTTGTGGTAAATCTTTAGCTCTCTCCAATTCTAAGAATGTTTCAAAATTCCTGTCTGCTAACAGCCCAGCGTTATTATAATCGGTTTGTTGTGTCAGTAACATGGACATTATCTCGTGTACCCAGTGTGTTCCTGAAATTATTTACAATACATCATGACATGGGCAATTATCGTGGTGTTTCGTAAATGTGAGCTTGAGTGATGCATATGATACATACAAATATGGTGTCTATGAAATGATGAGCAACACGAACCCCATAAAAAACCGGAAGTGAACTCGTGAAGGGTCAGCAGTTTCTGTCTCTTATAAAACACCCGTCTCGTTACTCCTATATAGTAAAGACATGCTGGACTCCACTATACGTAAGCAAATACAAATAGCGTAAATACGACATGAGCCCGCCCCCCGAATCTGTGTTACAAAATATGTAATGATATATCCATGCTTTACAGTTTTCTAATATTGTACCAATTATTTAAAATATGCAAATCCCTAAAAATAAAAGTTAATCAAAACACCCATGCTGAAAAGGGCCGTCATGGTCGTGATCGTATGGTAGTTGGATTTACAACGACCTGTGCAATCAGTGCTTATCACCATTGAAGTTGTGAGTTCGAATCCCGATCATGTCGAGGTGTACTGGATACAATATTATGTGATAAATTTAGTCAGTCAGTGACTTACGACAGTTCGGTTGTTTTCTCCGGGTACTTCGGTTTCCTCCACCTATAAAACTGACCACCACGATATAGCTGAAATATTGCTGAACGTGGCGGTACACACTATAACCCTCACCCATGGTCGGTGGTTCTCTCCGGATATTTCGGCTTCTTCGTCCACTAAAACTGGTCGCCATGATATAACTGAAATATTACTGAAAGTGGCGTTAAGCCCCAAAAATCAACATCATCTATCGTTTTATTGATTCTGAAAAGAGCCTTTGGCAAAATCATGTTGCCAAATACGTCAAAGAGATAACATTTTTATTTTGTTTTATAGGAGAAATATACAATGCTTCGCAAAATACCTGTCTTTAATGATATTGCTAAAATATCATGATGTTACTTACCTGTACTTAACAGTGATGCTAAAATGGCATTATATTTGTTACCTGTATTTAAATGTGTTGCTAAAATGGCATCATATTATACACATGTATTCATCGGTGTTGCAAAAATGACATCATATTACTTACCTGTCTTTAACGATGATGCTAAAATTACATCATTTTCAAAAGAATCAAATTCCTTGACAGCTTTCAAATATTTCTCTGCGTTCTGGAGAAAAACAGGAACGTTGAAGAAATTGTGGTTATTATGTTTTGCAAAGGGATAAAATGTATATAATTCATCTGTCCTGAAATAAAACAAATAATATGACCATGTAATGTATTTGTACAAGAAAACTTTACAAGGCTCTGACTTTCACTGTTGCATTTGCTATATTTATGCTGTCCTCTCAGTCCTAGGGAGGAAGTCACTATTTTCAGCCAGAAAATGTTTTTCACATGAAGCAAAAATTAGATTTTACATCTTGTATTTCCCAGTGAAAAATACATGTAGATCCTTTTTCGCACATTCTACAAACAAAAGTATCGTTCAGTATGTCAGTGATTGTTGATTCATTCCAACTCAGTAATTTTTCAGCTATATCATGGCGAGAACAGCTTAGTTTTCGATGAGATGATGATGAGGTCCGCTTTGTACTGGACCAACACACTGAGTCGAGTTGTCACAGTGTTAGCTCACTCACGAACAGTCCGCAGATAAACATGTCTCCCCACTTGGACACATTATCCTGATTCTGAACCAACCAGTCTTTGCTCTTTCTCCTTAATGCAGTGTGCATACCAGAGAGGCAACACATACCATTTGTTTAGTCTTTTGTATGTAGTAATGGGCAATGAATTACTCATAACAGATTGTTGCTAATTAGGAATTGTTTTAAGTTATCATTTACTAGCTCTGTATGTGGGTGGAATGCTCAAACAATTAAGAGAGGCCATCGTGATCATATGGCACATGGATTTACAACTACCTATGCAATCAGTTCTTATCACCACTAACGTTGTAAGTTCGCATCCCGTTCGAGCAAGAAGTACTCGATACAACATTATGTAATAATAAGAGTTTGAAGATACCAAAGGGAGGTAATCAGAATCCGTGTATCGAAGAAGAACAGACAACACAATGGCCAAAAGAAAAAAGTACAACAGGACAAACAATGACCTACAAAGCATACACATAAAGCTAAAGATTCAGGCGCACGAAACAGACTAAACACAGGGGTGAACTCATGTTCTCCGGAAGGGTATACACTTTCTGCTCCACTAGTGGCACCCGTGGTGTCAATCTAGTTACAAACCCGTTGATAAGTCATAAATGAGGAAAGGACCGGGTAGTTTTTACAAGTGGAAAATATCCGTGGCCATGTGGGTAATATTTTCGAAGTGATGACTTCAACTTAACAAAGAGGAACCCTTGGCTCAGTAGCTTCCTTGTTAGCAGCAACCCTTGATCAAGGAAATCCAATCAGGAACCACAAGCTCTGCAATATCATATCAGCTGAGAGATATATACTCCATATGCATATATCAATTTTGAGGTGTAGGTCAAGGTATGAAGCAGACCCATCTCTATCAAGCTCAACATGGCATTTGTAGGTGACTTGCGACAGGTCGGTGATTTTCACCTGGTACTCCGGTTTCACCCACCGATACAACTGACTGCCACGATATAGCTGAAATATTGTTGACAGCTGAGTTAAACACCATAACCTCACAACACACGTTTACATACACATATTTGTTATTTATCTTAACAATTGATAAAGTAATCAAAACACCCACATACATGTTTTATTGGGCAGTATGTTACAAAAGTTACCATGTGTGGATTAGATATACATGTATATATAGAAAAGTTTCATTTCTAAATGCATCAATGGAAATGACTTTTATTGAAAGTTAATTATATATTGCTTATTAAATTACTACTCACTGATCACTGTATCTTTCCGAGTTCATCTTTCGACAAAGAGGCGTTTTACGGTAATATAAAACTGCATATAAATATAATCAGCTATGACCTAGTTAAACCCCGAATCGTCACGAAGTTATGTCATTTACATGCGGGATATTTTTTTATCACTTAATCGGTGAAAGACATCACACAATGGGTAAATCCAACCACCATACCAGCACGACGATGACAACGGCCCCTTTCGATCTTTTGGTATCTTTTGGTATCTCCAATATATTTACGTCGTGATTATTGTCGTGTGGTAGTTGGTGTTACAAATACATGATCAATCAGTGCATATCACCCCTAAAGTTGTCAGTTCAAATCCCTCTCATGGCAAGGTGAACTCGATACAACATTATGTGATAAAGTTTGTCAGTGACTTGCGACATGTCGGTGGTTTTCTTTTGTGTACTCCGGTTTCTTCCGCCAATAAAACTGACTGCCATGATAGAACTGGAACATTGTTGAAAGTGGCGTTAAACACCAAAACCATAAATGTGTGCAGTGTATTACATTTCTACATGTGGTCTTTACACCACTGTGTTATTAAGACTTTTGTGTTGAAAGCTTCCAGAACTCGACATGCACAACTGTACAATGCATCCCTGGATAAATGAACCTTTGAATATACAATATTGTTTGGGTTGTATTATAAAATATCTTTTGTAATTACATTTTTTGTTGGTTTGTATTTTATAATGTCTTTTGTAGTTACATTATTTGTTGGTTTGTATTATAAAATGTCTTTTGTAATTACATTAGTTGTTGGTTTGTATTATAAAATGTCTTTTGTAATTACATTATTTTTTGGTTTGTATTATAACATGTCTTTGTAATTACATTATGTGTTGGTTTGTATTATAAACTGTCTTTTGTAATTACATTATTTGTTGGTTTGTATTATAAAATGTCCTTTCTAATTACATTATTTGTTGGTTTGTATTATAAAATGTCTTTTGTAATCACATTATTTGTTGGTTTGTATTATAAAATGTCCTTTCTAATTACATTATTTGTTGGTTTGTATTATAAAATGTCTTTTGTAATTACATTATTTGTTGGTTTGTATTATAAAATGTCTTTTGTAATTACATTATTTGTTGGTTTGTATTATAAAATGTCTCTTGTAATTACATTATTTGTTGGTTTGTATTATAAAATGTCCTTTCTAATTACATTATTTGTTGGTTTGTATTATAAACTGTCTTTTGTAATTACATTATTTGTTGGTTTGTATTATAAAATGTATTTACATGTTGTGTTCTATCACATTTAAGTCTTTTGGTATTCTAAATTATTATATGGTTTTTTTTATTTGCCATTTGACTGGCATCGCATATAAAATGTTCACACTAACTTAAAATAGTGTACTTTCATGTTATAGTATACAGTTGTAAATATTATATTTTGAGATAAACATGATTCTAGTATGGTGTAATCCAGGTCCTTTCTCAATTTTATATATGAATTGTTTATTCCATTGTCTATCCATTGCATGCTCTAAGATGGTAATTATGTCCCGTCTCGCCACTAGTAAACGCTCGTCGTTTTACAAAATCCAGTGATAAATCATGAAATCGAAGAAAGGACGGTATTTTAATACGACAAACTGAACTTATCTTTGGTCATTTGTGATACGGACATTCCGTAATGTTTATTCAAGTCTTGTTGCTGAAAGCTAAACTTTTAAAGTAATGGCTTCAACTTTACTACTTCAATATAAGAACTATTGGTTATGTAGATTCGCTGTTAACAACAACTCCCTATCAACGACATTTTAATATCAAGCACGACTTCAGGATACTCGTATCAACTAAGAGACATATGAATTATCATGATACCTTAATTAACTATGCTACAGGGAGACAATAATCCCTCGTCGGTATTTTTATTGTGTCATATATTTGACGGTATTATTTCTGCAAGGCGTTGAAAAAAATTATAATGTTTGGGCCATTTCAAAAATTGGGCATGATTTCCCTTTATAATCGTGTTCCTGAAAACAAAATCAAATTAACAATAAACAGTATTATGATTTTCAGTGATACAAGGCGACCACCTCTCAATTTCCATTCCTTCCCAATACTATACGATATCATCTAAATTCCTTTTAGGGAACTTCTCAAAACAATTTTAAGGCATCCCATATTATGTTTTTATTCAACATTGATATAGACAAAATCAAAAGAACTAAATACAAATTATAGTTTTTTTTAATTTGACATAGTTGGCACATCTCAATTTTGACTATTTACAAATTTCCATTTAGAATCACCTATTTAAAATACAACTGTGGAATAAGGGTAATAACAAAATTACCAAACACCAAGCAATCTTCCAAAGGGAAAGGCAAAACTCATAAATCAACAAACAGACAAAATCAGTCAACAACCGGAAAACTGGGAAAACAGCAATGGCCCAGAATAGAATTGTATCATATTTGTTCTACTTGTGGAACGTACAAGCAATCAAGGAACGATAACTCGAACACTTCATTGAACCATAATAAGCATTACCAATTTTATGCTTACAAACAATAGTAGTAATTAGTCAACCAACATATTTTTCTCACAAAAGACTACCAAAGGCCTGTCCGGACCAAATTTAGTTTAATATTGTCCAGTTAATCCACTTGCAACTTTGGTATTTACATAAGTCTGTGAGGGGTCGGCATGGTCGTGATCTTATGATACAATGTTTTAGTCATATCATGGTGCTCAGTTTTGTTGGTGGAAGAAACAGGAGTACCCAGAGGAAAAACTGACCTGTCGCAAGTCACTGACAAACTTTATCACATAATGATGTATCGAGTACACCTCACCTGAGCGAGATTTCACCTCAAAGCGTTAGTGGTAATAAGAAATGATGGCATAGGTAGTTGTAAATCCAACTATCATACGATCACGATCACGACGACCCCTCTATCATGCTATAACATGGATTTCTATAATATTATATTTTGAGATAAATATGATTCTGCTTTAGTTTAATTTTAGATATGATTCTATCATGCTATAACATGGATTTCTATAATATTATATTTTGAGATAAATATGATTCTGCTTTAGTTTAATTTTAGATATGATTTGTTTGGTCCATTGTCTATTAATAATCCACGATAAAGTAAGTAAGCCATGTGTATGTACTGCTAATTGTTCTGTTCTTTATTCATTTAAAAAATCTACATCATATCCTGCCATTTCTTTCTTGTACAACTCTTCAAACTGTTCATGTTGAGCAACTGTGAACCAATTTTTCCAGTCGTTCATTTTTCCTACAAAATAACATACAAATGTAATTTCCAAGAACACAAGATATAGCTATGTCATCCTATGTATCAAAGTTAACTTTTCTGGAACTACCTAACGCTTCAAGAGTAAAGATGAGTACAACGTTCATGGTGGTTAGTCGTGTTCGATTTGTTGTCTCGTCATGTTACTACAGTTATCGGATGATTACAAAAAACAATGCTCGGTTGGTCTTTACCTCCAGTTGTTTGTAGCAGGGTTTATGTCTTATTTAAGTTGTTCGTTTGTGTTTGCTTGCATATACTGGTGTCCTATGCATATTGTATTTTTATCTTGGTTATGTTCGTCTTGTGTACCCTATGTTGCCAGTATGTCTGGATTGTCTATTTTTGACTGCCAATTCTTCGGTGTTCTCTAACTTTTGTTATCTACAACATCTTATGTATAAAAGCTACCTTTTCTGGTACAATCTAATGCTATATGAGTAACCATGAGTACAACGTTCATTGTTAGTCATGTTCTATTTGTCGTATCGTAATTAAATTATAAGTGTCTGTAAGTACGTCAAGGATCAGACCAAAATACAAGAAGGTGAGTCTTCACTATTCAAATACATTTAAATAATCCTTTCTTTTCTTAAAAGCAATTTGCCAACAACTTCTGAACTGTGCATACATAACTTATATTCTAATGCAATTTGTGTGTATCGTTGTCTTTGATTGGTTAATATCCTACTTAAAATTATCAATCCATCAGTCGTATAATGTAGCTAATTGCTTCAACTGGGGGATCCGCCATCTTGAAAACATGAAATTTTACATGTTATATCTACAACAATGCACATTTTTTTTAAATGCATACCTTGCAAAGTTATGTTTGTTAAATTTTTTCAAAATTGAAGCATACACTAATAGGCCAAAATAACGACTGATCTTTACGCTTTAAACAGGAAATCTTCCTATTACGTCATGTTGTTTAGGCGAGAAAGGTATCAACAACATTACGGAAAATTTATTTTTGTTCATACAGTCGCTAATATTCGTTTACCTAGCACCGCTACGTATCGTTACGTAAGCTCACCTTAACCGACGATTTACGACCGTAAGGCTTAAAATACAATACAGTTATCTCCTAATTAGCATATTCTTTCAAGTTGTCCCTAGCAGTATGGATTAGGATTCGAAAAAAACGAGTTCCGGCATAAATGATATACAAGTCGAAAAGGCCTCAGTGGTTTTCTCCATCAATAAATCTGACCGCCATGACATAACTGAAATATTGTTAAAAGTGGCGTTAAATACCACAATCATAACATTAAGCCCCTCTAATGAGAAACAGTTTATGAGTGTGCGCTTGTGGTCCGCTAAAATGGAAAACACACCATAGCACATTATCTTACGTTCCTTCTTACACTAGCAATAACATCCCATGCCGATGCCGACCGTGGTCATTATCATACGTTCATTCTTACAGTAACCATAACATCCCATGCTGATACCGACCGTGGTCATTATCTTACGTTCATTCTTACACTAATCATAACACCCCAGGCCGATGCTGACCGTGATCATTATCTCACGTTCCTTCATACACTAACCATAACACACCAGGCCGATGCCGACCGTGATCATTATCTCACGTTCCTTCTTACACTAATCAAAACACACCAGGCCGATGCCGACCGTGATCATTATCTCACGTTCCTTCATACACTAACCATAACACACCAGGCCGATGCCGACCGTGATCATTATCTCACGTTCCTTCATACACTAACCATAACACCCCAGGCCGATGCCGACCGTGATCATTATCTCACGTTCCTTCTTACACTAATCATAACACACCAGACCGATGCCGACCGTGGTCATTCTATTACGTTCCTTCTTACACTAACCATAACACCCCAGGCCGATGCCGACCGTGGTCATTATCTTACGTTCCTTCTTACACTAACCCACTAACCATAACACCCCAGGCCGATGCCGACCGTGGTCATTATCTTACGTTCCTTCTTACACTAACCATAACACCCCAGGCCGATGCCGATCGTGGTTATTATCTTATGTTCCTTCTTACACTAACCATAACACCCCATGCCGATGCCGACCGTGGTCATTATCTTACGTTCCTTCTTACACTAACCATAACACCCCAGGCCGATTCCGACCGTGATCTTTATCTTACGTTCCTTCTTACCCCAATCATAACACCCCAGGTCGATGCTGACCGTGATCTTTATCTTACGTTCCTTCAAAAATACGCTTCAATTTTTATACAACAGTACCTTTGCGAAAGAGTGTCGACTTTTTCTCAGGGTGAATGCTTCTTGATGCATCTATCTTGTTGTTCTTTAAATTGTCAAACGAACATCGTTCCACAACGTCTTGGACAACTTCATCTGTATGTGGAACGTTCAAAAACTTAGCTAAATCTGTAACCGTTCTTATAGGATCCTGAAAAGTGGCAAGGCATTTATTGTGAACAATATAAGTTTAGTAAATTAATGGACCCCCACCCTCGCCCTCCTTCCCATTTTATACAGGAACTCACAGTATTGTACAACAATTTATAAAGGACATCTAAGATTTGCTACACACGATTCCTATCGAAGTTTACAAAAGATAATTTGCGGATTCCCGATTTGATTCTAAAATTAGAAGGAAGACCACATAGTTTCCGTTCCGGGATAACCCAGGACATAACAAAGAATTGTAGTTTAATGTTCTTACAGTTTATAGATATTTGAACCTTGTAAAAAACAGAAGAAGTCAATTTAATAACAATTAAAACATTCACAATGTTAGTTTTCTGCATTAATTGATAGTAATTCCTACGAAAACTTGATAATGACGTAGAATTTCAGAAACAAGTTGGGCATGTGCAAATGACATACATTATTTTTTGTATTTGAGTTGGTAAACTGAAGCATAATCACTAGCAATTGTATCAAATTGGTCAAAGTATCAATATAAAAATATAAGAAGAGTTTGATGATACCAAAGGGGTAATCAGAATCCGTAAATCTAAGATACCAAAGGGGTAATCAGAATCCGTAAATCTAAGATACCAAAGGGGTAATCGGAATCCGTAAATCTAAGATACCAAAGGGGTGATCAGAATCCGTAAATCTAAGAAGGACAGACATAACAATGACCAAAAGAAAAAGGAAAAAGTACAAAGAACAATCTACAAAACAGGCACATAAACCTAAAGATCGAGTAACACAAACCCCACTAAAATTCGTGGGTGAACTCAGGCGCTCCGAAGGGGTAAGCAGTACTTGCTACACCAGTGGCTTCCATCGTGTTAATCTAGTTACAAACCTTGTGATAAGTCATGAATGAGGGCAGGATCGGGAAGTGTTTACGACAAATGGAACATATCCGTGGTCATTTGTGGGACAAAGATATTTTATAACGGTTAACCAAGTCATGGTGGCCAACGTAAAATTTCGAAGTGATGACTTCAACTTAACCAATAGGAACCTTTGGTTAAGTAGCTTCCTTGTTAACAACAAGCCTGTCGAGGAAATCATGATAGAAACCAAAAACTCTGGAATATTGCATAAACTTTACTGTCAAATTCGAGGTGTAGGTCAAGGCATGAAGCCGATCTATCATTATCTGTGGTATCCTTTATCTCAATCTCAATGGGATAGATGTGATCAACAAAATCACCAAACCTAGAATTATTTAGTGAAAAGACATCATCTATATAGCAGAACGTGACATTAAAGGTTCGGGCTAGCTTCTTTTTGCTTTTCTTGAGAAGCCCTTGTATGAAGTCTGCCTCATACGAATAAAGGAACAAGTCGGCGAGAAGAGAAGGAGAGCTTATATCTATAGGAATGCCGACTGTCTGTTGAAAAACACGTCCACCAAACATAACAAATATGTTGTCAATCAAAGACTCGAGCATTTTGATGACATCAGTTTCAGAGAACTTTTTGATAGAATCAGTGTGGTTTGTTTTACAAATTAACATCTGTCCCTTCCTAACATCATTAAACCGAATTGATAACAGAATTGATACATTGTCAGGCAAGGTGAAACTTAGGACCGACGTTATATTTTTAAATAAGCGTGTGGTATATATACGAATGCAACGGAGCCTATATTTCGTTTAATATATTTACCTTAATGAGCCATTCATAGCGTAGTGAGTAAATGTTGTCGGGATACTTCAACTTGGCATCCTCCCATTGTTTAGTATACATAAACCACCCATTGAATAAATCACCTGAAGGTTAAAAGGTCAACATAATTTTTTACAATACCCTAATATGATTACGTAATATATGTGTATAAGAATAGGAACCACAATTATAGAAAATAACACCTTAACACCAAAAAGGTACAAACTAGTTACACGAGCATACGTATTAAATGTCCACGTGTTCTGCTGAGCAAATCATATACATCACTCATCCTTTGGTGGACGTGACATAAATGGATACCACATGACTTGAAAATGCCAATCTCCTCGCACAAAGGAAAAGGTTAAGCACCCCCTGATATATTGAATTATAACACGTTACCATGGGTTCAATTTAGATGCAAATATTGACTTTAACAAGACATGTGAAAAGATTAGATCATACAGTTGTGAAAGTCAAGTCCGATATCGAGGTATGCACTTGAACCATGCCTCCCATGTATTATCCAAAAATCAGTCCGCGCTTCAAATTGGGATACTTTAGAAGCCAATGTAATGTAATGTAATGTAATGTAATGTAATGTAAGAATGCATTCATTCTCTGTGAAAATGATACGAAGGCGAATATCGGAGGCGCAAAGATGGCAAATAATCGGCATGCGGTCGGACGAGAGTCGGTTTCTACTTCATGTAACCTATGGATGAATGAGAGTTTAGAGACAGAAAAAATACTGTGTATACCCCAAGGAACGTCCAGCCAACTGTATCTTACGGTGGAGGCTCAGAAATGATATGGGGGTGTATCTCTCATCATTGCAAGTCGAACTTGGTTACCATACTCGGAAATCTAACAGGTGATCAGTGCATTAAAGATGTCTTACAACCCATTTCGACAGCTACCCACTAACTGCAAGACCCGTGTTTATGTA
>MJUT01060282.1:315787-327686 GCA_002080005.1 Gigantidas platifrons | reverse complement strand
ATTACCATCTCCCATCACCATGTGTTCAAAATAATCAGACCATGACCAGTTAGGAACACCTGTCTTCCCCATCATAAACAAATACATAGATACATGTCGATCCATTGGATTTCTATTAAGTTGGACAATCTTATAGCCATCTTCTATATGCTTCCGTGGGAGGTACTCGACAGGCATGTGAGTATGAAATAGTCTAGGTTGTGGTAAATCTTTAGCTTTCTCCAAGTTTAACAGTGTTTCAAAATTCCTGTCCAGTATCGTCCCAGCACTATTGTACCCCGTTTGTTGTGTCAGTAACATGGATATTATCTCGTGAACCCAGTGTGTTCCTGAAATTATTTATCATGACATTGGCAATTATCATAGTGTGTGTGTCGTAACTGTGTCTATCACCACTAACTTTGTGAGTTCGAACTCCGTTCATGGCGAGGTATACTCGATACAACATTAAGTGATAAAGTTTGTCCGTGACTTGCAACAGGTCGGTGGTTGTCCTCCATCAACAAAAATGACCGCCATGATATAACTGAAATATTGTTGAAAGCAGCATTAAACACCATACACATATTCCTAACACAATGCTCGAATTCACACTTATTACACTTTACAACGACAGACATATGAACTAAGATATGGACTCTATCGTTTTTGTTTTTTGTTTTTTTTCTTAACATGGCTTTTGGCAAAATCATGTTTCTAAATGGGTCAAAGATATAATATCCCTATCGTTTTGTGTACGTTATGTCGCCAGTTTCTCATAATTGTCCATTTTTGTTTACCCCTTCGGTAATCTCTGACGTTTATTTAACGGTATTGCTAAAGTAACATCATATTACTTATCTGTGTTTAAAGTTATTGCTGAAATAGCATTATATTATTTACCTGTACTTAACGGTGTTGCTAAAATTACATCATATTACTTACCTGTTTTTACCGGTGTTGCAAAATGTCATTGTATTACCGGTACTTACCCGACTTTAACGGTGTTGCTAAAATTACATCATTTTCTAAAGAATCAAATTCCTTGACAGCTTTCAAATGTTTCTCTGCATTCGGATCAATATTAGGAGTGTTGAAGAAATTGTGGCTATT
Organism: Gigantidas platifrons; assembly: GCA_002080005.1. Classification (NCBI taxonomy): domain Eukaryota; kingdom Metazoa; phylum Mollusca; class Bivalvia; order Mytilida; family Modiolidae; genus Gigantidas; species Gigantidas platifrons. The sequence goes on along the minus strand of MJUT01060282.1, from coordinate 326,594 downwards.
ATATTTTATAAAGGGATAAAATGTTAGAAAAAAATAAAGCAAATGCTAAGATCATTTGATGTGTTTGTTGAAGAAAACTTCACTAGGCTCTGGCCTTCATAGTTACTTTTGTTATTTTTATGCTGTCCTCTCAGTTCTAGGGAGAAACTGACAATTTTGATCCAGAAAAAATTCTACAAACAAAGGTCTCATTCAGTGAGTGAGTGATTGTTGTTTAACACCAGCTCAGCACTTTTTCAGCTATATATATGGCGAGAACAGTTTAATTGTCAATGAGATGATGATGATGAGGTCCGCTTTGTACGAGACACATACGCTTAGAGGTTTTTATAGTGCTAGCTCACTAAAACAACAGTCCGGTGATAGAAATGTCGCCCCACTCGGACACATTATCTTGATTTCGAGTCAACCAGTCTTTGCTATTTCTCCTTAATGCTACTTGCTCAGAGGAGAAGCAACACATGCCATTTGTATATTCTTTTGATTGTTATTAATGGGAAAACAATAACTCAGAACCAATTGCTGCTAATAAGGGGCTGTTTCAAACTATCATTTACTAGCTCTGTATGTGGAATTCTCAAACCATTAGAAGAGGCCACCGTGGTCGTGATCGTATGGTAGTTGGATTTAAAAAAAACTACCTATGAAATCAGTGTAGAGAAGTCAAATGTTTTAATGCTTCTGCAGGAGGAGAGGGACCTAGATTGTATGTACTCTAACATATCTTTCGAGTTCTTCAGAATCCACATCTGATTCACACAAGCCCTCGAGCAGCTAGGTGTCACAGTATCTCTGAATCCCGGGTTTGACCGCTGATATAATATGAATAATTTGGAAAGAGGTTTCGAGGAGCATTTGGCAAACCCAACAATATAATGCTGTTTAAGATGATATTTATGTAATTTAGGAATCCAGTAGAGTGATGGTAGATCCAGCTCTTCACTTTGGGCTGAAATTCCGAAGGAACATAAAACAGAACTATGATTTTCCAGGATTTCCTCTTTCATAAGTTTCGTCGGGTCATATGTAGGGTTGTCAAGTGAATTGTGAATACATAATTCCTTTATCAAGCAGTCTACGTACTAGTAATGTGATTTACACACAAAAACAAATTTGTTATGGGCCTTGTCGGTGGAGACAATAGCATATTTGTCATGGAGGAGAGACAGGTGTTTAGCAACATTTGGGTCTTTAAAGATTGATGTAGAGCGAGTGCTCACTGATTGTTTTAATTCTGATTTGTATAAGCGACCTCATACTCTTCACCCATTTGGAATGATTATCTAAGTCCCCCTTTTCACATTTTGCCCATCGTCTGACATAGTCCTCAACGGAATCCATAAGAATTGTAAAGTTATGTTTCCAGTTTATGGATTTAGACTCCCGATATTTAGGCCCTTTGGCGAACACTTCTCGTAGAGAGGTGTTGTTGATAATTTTAAGGTCACCAGCTATAACGTGGCCACTCGGATTATATATGAATGGGGAACTTGCACAGATACAATCAGGAGGCTTATATTTGAAATCGTCAATATTGAGGTTTGTAGTTAAATATATTTGGTATGATATATATGCATACGAGATTAAAGGTATAGAGTGATCCTTAGAATATGGAGGAATTTTATATTTGACGGGTTTGTAATGAAGGATATTGCCTAAGTTAATCCCATCAAGACCTTTGTTGGCAAACGACAGTTTCAGAGAGGAACGTTTGTCTATTCCATCTTTCTTAATGCCAATAGATTTGAAAAGTCTGTAACCGGCAATATTCAAGACGATTGTTGTAAGTTTGTATTTATTTTAATTCGGATTTGTAACATGGTTTAACAAACATGAGTTGTACAAGGCATGTAGTTTTGAAATGGGTAGTGAAAATATATAGTTTCGAGCGAATGTGATGCATACCCAACGGTTTCTGCATAAATGGTAGAAGGTCATTTAGTGAAACATCATGAAATATAGGGGATGTATAATGACGATGGCCATGGCTTCGTTTACGCCGAGGAACGGAGTTAATCACATTTACCGATCTACAGGTAGGACTAGATAGGATGCCTATACCATCAATTTTGTCATTGCAACTATAGGGTGTTACAGTCACAAATTCTCGTATCCAGCAACCTTCCTTTTGAATGACTTGAAAGTGACATCATATTACTTAACTGTCTTTAACGGTGTTGTTAAAGTGACATTATATTACATACCTGTCTTTAACGATGTTGCTAAAATGACATTTTATTACTTGCCTGTCTTTAACGGTGTTACTAAAGCGACATTATATTACTTACCTGTCTTTAACGGTGTTGCTAAAATGACATTTTATTACTTACCTGTTATTAACGTTATTGTTAAAATAACATTATATTACTTACCTGTCTTTAACGGTGTTACTAAAATGACATCATATTACTTACCAGTCTTTAGCGGTGTTACTAAAATGACATCATATTACTTACCTGTCTTTAACGGTGTTACTAAAATGACATCATATTACTTACCTGTCTTTAACAGTGTTACTAAAATGACATCATATTACTTACCTGTCTTTAACTGTGTTACTAAAATGACATCATATTACTTACCTGTCTTTAACTGTGTTACTAAAATGACATTATATTACTTATCTGTGTTTAACGGTGTTAATAAATAGGCATCACATGACTTACCTGTCTTTGAATGTATTGATATCATATTACTTAGAAGAGCTTGAAGATATTAAAGGGAGGTAATCAGAATCCGTATATTGAAGAAGAACAGACGAAACAAAGACCAAAGCAAAAAGCACAAAAGGACAAACAACGATCTACAAAACATACACATGAAACTAAAGTCGTGAATGAAGAAAGGACCGGGACGTGTTTACGACAAGTAGAACATATCCTCCATATATATACCTGTGTTTAACGGTGTTGCTACAATGATATTACTTACCCGTCTTTAAAGATGATGATAAGATGACATCATTTTCAAAAGAATCAAATTCCCTGACAGCTTTCAAATGTTTCTCTGCATTCTGAGCAATACAAGTGACGTTGAAGAAGTTGTGATTATTATATTTTATGAAGGGATAAAATGTGTACAATTTATCTTCCCTGAAATAAAACAAGCATTATGGTCATGTAAGAAGAGTTTGAAGATACCAAGGGGGTAATCAAAATCCATATATCGAAGAACAGACAACATAATGGACAACCGAAAAAGGACAAAAGGACAAACAACTATCTACAACACATACATATAAAACTAAAGATCGAGTAACACGAACTAAAAGCTGGGGGTGAACTCAGGTGCTCCGGAAGGGTAGGCAGTTCTTTCTCCACTAGTACCACCCGTCGTGTGAATCTAGTCACAAACTCGGTGATAAGTCATGAATGAGGAAATGACCGGGAAGTGTTTACGCCAAGTAGAATATATCCGTGGGCATTTGTGACACAGATATTCCATAACGGTCAGCCAAGTTATGATGGCGACCGCAAAACTCTCGAAGTAATGACTTCAACTTAACTAAGAGGAACCCTTTGGGTAAGTAGCTTCCTTGTTAGCAGCAACCCTCTATCAAGGAAATCCTGATAGGAACCACAAGCTCTGGAATATCGTATAAACTGAGAGATATATACTTCATATGCAGGTGTTGCTGGAATGTTGCTGCATATGAATGGAAAGTTCACAATGCGAAAATTAAAATCAGCTCTTTTGTCGTAAAATTTCGTTCTTAAACGCCCCTCACTCTCAATTTCGAGGTGTAGGTCAAGGTAATAATGTATGTTTTTGTTCACGAAAACTTCACAAGAATCTGTCTTTCACTTTTACTTTTGTTATATTTATGCATTCCGCTCATCAGTCCTAGGGAGGAACTGACCATTTTGAGCCAGAAAATATTTTTCACATGAAACAAAAATAAGATTTTTACTTCTTATTTTTCAAATGAATAATAGATAATTTTCCGCACATTCTATGAGGTCTACTTTGTACTAGACTAACACGCTTAATTGTATTTTTATAGTACTTGCTCACTGACACAACAGTCCGCGGATAGACTAGTCGAAACCCGTCTTTGATCTTTCCCCTTAATTCTGCGTGCTTAGCGGAGAAGCAACAAATACCAATTGTAAAGACTTTAGTGTGTTATTAATGGGCAAACAATCAATCATAACAAATTGGTGCACATTAGGATCTGTTTCAAGTTATCATTTACTTGCATTGGGTGTTGCATTCTCAAACAATTAGGAGGGGACACCATGGTTATGATCGTATGGTAGTTGGATTGACAACTACTTATGCAATCAGTTCCTACAGGCACCAAAGTTGTGAGTTCGAATTCCGCGCATGCGAGGTGTACTCAGCATTATTTTATAAAGTTTGTCAGTGATTTGCAAATCTGTGGTTTTCACCGGATATCCCGGTTTCTCCACCAATAAAACTGACCCCACGCTATAACTGAAATATTGTTGAAAGTGGCGTTAAACACCATAACCCAAAGGTCGTACACCAAAAACACCATACACCCCACAACACATGTTTATGCACATATTTGTCATTTGCCTTCACAATGATAAAGTAAATTAAGTACCCACATACATGTTTTATTGAGCAGTATATTACAAACTTCACTGTGTGTTGATAAGATATACTGTGAAACCTATCTTAACCAATCCCTGAATAAACAGGAATCCTGTATATTGTTAATATAACCTGTTTAAATGGAGCTCATGCCTCCGAACTGAAAAGTTGTTCGACTGAGGCTCGGTTTAGACCTGCTTCACTGCACATGTATATGAAAAGTTCCTTTTCTACATCTTTTATTCGTCTTTGGAAATAACTTGCATAAAATCAATTATGTAATGGTTATTTATTAAATTACTACTCACTGTTCACTGTATCTTTCCAAATTCATCTTTCGACAAAGAGGCGTTTTTCTGTAATATAAAATTGCATTTATCTAATCATCTGTGACCTAGTTATAGTTAACCCCCGAATCGTCACGAAGTTATGTCATTTACATGCGGGATATTTTTATCACTTAATCGGTGAAGGACATCACAAAATTAAGGAGGATTTGGGTTTATGGTGTTTAATACTACTTTCAACAATATTTCAGCTACCGATGGCCGGTTAATAACGAAACTATAAGACAGGAGAGATGATTTAAAATTTCCCATTGTGAACTTTTTATTAATATGTAGCAATATTCCAGCAGCATTTGTATGATACGACATTCTATGGATTGTGTTCCTATCTTCTTTTTTCTTGATAGAAGATGGCTGCTAAAGTCTTAATCAATGGTTCCTGGTGGTTAAATTGAAGTCGTTATCTTGAAAGTTTTATTGTAACCATCGTGACTTGGTAAACCGCTGTGGAATATTGTGTTAATGGTTAATCGTCGGCCTTTTAGTAATATTGATTGATTGATTGATTGCTCTACGTTCAGCTATGTGCCTACTCTTTTTCTAAATCTACTAGAGAGGTGTTTATCGTGTAGGGAACATTGCACTCTCCAAACACAATACCCTTTGTGGATCACGATAAGACTTTCCGTACTATAACCTGACAACCTCCCAACCATAGCACGCCCCCTATCCGCCACATAAACATGCGCTGCGTAGTTCTATGGGTTTGAGTAACACATAAACGATGGGTGCCACTAGCAGAGCAAGAACTGATTACCCTTCCGGTGCTTCTTGGTTTTTAGTGGGGTTCGTGTTATCAATTTGTCCAATTACTTGTCTTCACATTTTTATTTCCGTGTTGTCATGTCCACAATGATTTGACGTTTAGCATCAATGTTGGTTCGTCTCTAGCCTCGTTTGCTTTGAAGGCAGTTCAGATTATATATGTTAATTGTATTTATTTACGAATACTGTCCTCGAATCCAATAAAATTCCCATATCAGATCGTATCGTCTAGCACTAACACAACTTGAGCTACTAGTGGGGCAGGAGCTGATTATCTTTCCGGAGCACCTAAGTTCACACACGGTGTTAGTGTGAGTCGCGTTGCTCACTCTTACGTTTTCTGTGTAGTGTTTTGTAGACCATTGTATGTGTCTTTGTCCTTATTCTGTTGGCCATTTTATTGTCTGTTATTCGATTTAAAAATTCCAGTTATCCCTATGTTCAAGCTGTGTGACATTTTATCCATCATGGCTTGTGTATTTGTCCTTTTACTTTTGGTCATTGGATTGTCTACTTCCAACGAATTACGGTGTCAGATTATCCCTTTGATATCTTCAAAATTTTCTGTAACATTATTCTTAATGCTCCTCGTATTGTTTTAGTGAAATGACATCCAGAACATTCAACCAGGTCCTAGTGTAGGTTGTACAAAACAAACAAACAAACAAACAAACAAAACATGCGTTTCTTGAGTTAAGTAATTATACTATAACTAACAGCGCATGAGTGAGTTACAACGGTATTTGCATAGCCAGAAATGATAGGTGATTTGCTCATTTGCATATTCAAAATGGCGGCTCAAAGATAATTTGGATTTTAACATATAGTTGAACGGAAAACTTTCTGTTAACTTGGGCCGGACAATTTTCCGGGATAAAAAATCAAACTATTCACCGGTTTGAACAATATCTCAAAATATTACAGCTGTACTATGAAAACTCAAGGTTCCCATCCAGTTTCAAATTTTGAAGCGTAAGCACCATTCAAAAGCATTGAGAAGAAGTGAAAAAGTGCATCCTGCACGGTTTTCAAGACCTAAAAGCACTTTTCTTACAATCCTCATTCTAGTTGCCGGGACAAATTCCGTCAGTTCCGGTAACATTGCTGAGGAATCTTTCTTCGATAAATATTTTGCTGAAAAATTAAAGGTTCCCACGATAATTTAAAAGAGGGCTTCACAAGTTTTTTTTACCTTTGTAGTAGAGGGGTTCACGCAAAAAAAATCTACTATTTCGTAAAACTGCTTCTGTTAGACATAACATTATCTGAGTAAGCACCGCATTCCATTGTAAATGTAAATAAACAATTTAAAAAAGTATCCACAAGGGTATTTTTTTATTTCGACAAAACAAAAGAACAAGTAACTATAATACAATTGGTAACAATCTGCTGATATATACAGTTAAAAAATGTTAACAATATATATACTAAATGATTTCAATGACATACTAATACTTATGTGGGGCAGAAATTAAAAAAAAAAAGCACAATATATTTTTTATTTACATATTTTTATTTCGTGGAAAAAAGGGGGGCAGTGCATTAAATATATTTTCGATCTTTTACACACATCATCGGATTCCTAATGAACATATGATGACAATTAATTTTGATACGATCACAAATAATTATGAAGTTATTTATGTGATCAAAACTGTGATGTAATATTATTTAAAAAAATAGATCGTATAGATACGAATTTTCATCTGACGTCATACATGACGCGATTTGGTTTATGAATATTCATGAGCAAAATCACCCTTGATTTCTGGCTATGGGTCATGAGTGACATATTTTTGATAATGAAACTTGTCAATTAGTTATAGTATTTATTATATAGATAAAAAATGTTTCGAATCAAATTTAATATAAAATGAGTTTAATTGCACTTTATTATATAGATAGCTATGAATTACAGAATTTTCCGAATTAAATAAAAACAGTGAAAATATCGTTTTTAATTTCACTCTCGCTATATTTCGCGCCATTTCGTTGTAAGAAAAGTAGTTCCGACAACGAAATGGCGCGAAGTATAGCGAGGGCGAAATTAAAAACGATAATTTCACTGTGAAATTATCGTTTTTATTTAACTCGGAAAATTCTTTAATTCACAGCTATCTATATAATAATTGTTGTTTTCTTTATATTTCATGTTTTTTCTTTTTTTCCACTATTTTCATGGAATATACAACAACCATTATGATCGTGGCAGCTTAGTGAAACATTTGTATCTTGGGGAAAAAGACCGACCTGTCGAAATAAACTGCAAAATTCAATCACATTAAGTTGTCTCAAGTATACACCGCCAACAGAGAGAATTGAACTGCCAACTTAAAATAATTTTGAGTTATGTACAGATATACAATGGATTTGGAGAGACATTTGTCACATTTGTACTTGTTGATTGATGGTTATTAGATATGACAATGGCAATCCAGTTTTCATTGTAATTACATCAGACCCATTCATAACAAGTTCATGATACCTGTATACAGGCCATACGCATAACAAATCTGACTTAGAGTCATATCAAATATCCAAAGGGTCAGGGTTATGCTTATTGTCATATATTCATTTACATGTTGTATTGTCAGTGAGAAATACTGGGATTATGAAAAGAAAGTTTAAAGCAGTGATCGAAGCGAAAAATCATCTCTCATCATTGCACACAAAACACACGATATATGACATATGCATGAAACATGCACAAAAACTATATGATATAAACTACCTGTTGAGCAGGACATACCGAAACTTGGAAAGTATCAGGAGTTCATTAAAATTTTATCACCGGGTTTGTAAGTGTATTAACATGACATGTTTAAACTGCCTACCCGTCCAGAGTACCTGAGTTTGTAAGTGTATTAACATGACATGGAGCAGGAACTGCCTACCCGTCTGGAGTACCCGAGTTTGTAAGTGTATTAACACGACGTGGAACAGGAACTTCCTACCCGTCCGGAGTACCTGAGTTTGTAAGTGTATTAACATGACATGGAGCAGGAACTGCCTACCCGTCCGGAGTACCCGAGTTTGTAAGTGTATTAACACGACGTGGAACAGGAACTTCCTACCCGTCCGGAGTACCTGAGTTCATCCACAGTTTTTAGTGGTGTTCGATCGTTACTTTCATGTGTATGTTTTTTAGATCGTTTTGTGTTCGTTTATCCTTTTCCATTTGGCCATTGTGTTGTTTGTCCTTCTTCGATTTACGGATTCTGATTGCTCCTTTGGAATCTTAGATTTACGGATTCTGATTGCTCCTTTGGAATCTTAGATTTACGGATTCTGATTGCTCCTTTGGAATCTTCAAACTCTTTTTATTGGGAGTTCCTTTTATTTAAATGTTTATTCCTTGGTTTCGTTATCACGCTTTTGTCTTTTATTTCTATTGTATCATGAAAATCCCTTGATTAAATAACACCTCCTAAATAAGGACATTGTATGTCAAATCTGATATAAGTGAGATCCATGGAATGAAAGTTTATTATAATCATTTTTATTATTTAATAATTCATTTAAAACAGCATGTGATGTGAGGAACATTAAAACATACACTATATACAGGGTTTGTGTTGTCAAGTGACAAAAGAAAAATACACAATGCGAATTTGTGTGTACTACAATATAATTCTTAAGATCATAGTCATGAAGTGATTAAGATAATAATGCCTAGAAATAAAAGTCTATCACTGAGTATAAGACGTCTTTTAACCTACTACAGGAGGAGGTGCGCTGAAGATGACACCTCTGGGGATACACTGTAGGATAGGCTGACTCCAGATGAAATTATTTGGACAGGTCTTCTCGAATGCATCTCCAAAATCGTCACAATGGATATATTTGGTATTATCTGGTAACGGATAGTAGAAAAGGTTGGGGATTGTGTTGCATGGGTTAGCTTTTCCATTGTATATTCCGGCGGTAGGGTTTACCACAACCTGTCTGTACAAACAGGTCAGATACTTCTGAGACCAGTAATGGTGTACGTCACAACTTTTCACTATGGCAACGTAAGGAAGGTTATAACATTCGATATACAGCTGGTCGTTTCCAGGATATTCGAAATAGTAGAGTCCAAGGGCCAAATTCTGTGGGGTGCATGGATTACTTGGTGTGCCGGTTGGTACAACTTTTCCTGCAATCAGAAATACAACGAATGGTTAATTACTTCCAATCATGAATTGACGTTTGTTCAATATAAGATACATGTATATCAGGCTCATTAAAAAGAAACTACCACGAAAACGTATACATGTATCTGCAAATTCGACATTTCTCCTTTAATGTGTGTCGCTGATAAAGTCTGGATCGCTGAACTGACATTGATCAACAAAAATATTAGGTCAGCTCGTAACTCGCATACGTAAGTTTATCGGTCAATCTGACATAAAACACATATGACGTCAGATAAAAACAATAACGGCGATATTGAAGGACGAGACAGACATTCTCAGGGAGTCCATAGATACTACTACGAAAACATATTTCTCAATCATTGCCAGATAAATTGGTTCATGCAGAATAACATCGATATCTAATGTAATCTTCACGGCGTGTATCTGGAACAACCTCCACCCAGTACATTCATGGCCAAAAGATTGTAATGCTACATTAACAGTATGGGGGAACACAATCACGCATGAAGATGTTTCACAAGCTATGCATTTGCCCACTCAAGACAGGGATGATGCTGGATAGAAAATACAGCAACTGAAAATCAATTAAAAATAGCTGCAACCATCTACACCACCTTTCAAAAGGGTTATTTTTAACCTGTTCTGACGGTGTCCTTTAGTTTTCGGAATTTCCTTTTCATAGAAAAATAGCTGAAATCAGTTAAATAACTGAAAAAAAAATCATCCCTGTCAAGAGGAATATATAAATTACTCCAATTAACCCCTGTAATTATTTCTATTGTAATTCTACACAATATGTGACCTATTTAAACAGAAGGCTGTAATGTAACAGTGTAACACATATGAACTCACGACGCCGTCATGGTAGTGATCGTATGGCTGTAATGTAACAGTGTAACACATAGGAACTCACGACGCCGTCATGGTAGTGATCGTATGGCTGTAATGTAACAGTGTAACACATATGAACTCACGACGCCGTCGTTGTAGTGATCG
>MJUT01060282.1:278232-290251 GCA_002080005.1 Gigantidas platifrons | reverse complement strand
AGCCTATTCTAGCCTATAGGATAATCCGACCCTGCCCCGACTATTTTTTTTTATTTTTCCATTCAATGTTAATATGTCCCACCAGTTATTATTTACAGAATCTCAAAAACTGCATAAAGATATTAAGCCAGAAACTTGATTAAAATCAAGGTAGTCATGAATATGTAAGATAAGGAGCATTAAAGCCTGGATTCTAACATTTTTACCACTTTTTACCAGAATGTATCGGATTCAATACCTAATATCAATAAACTTTGCCTTTATTTGTCCATATATAGCAAGTCATAAGTTGTTTTGTTTCCGGGTACCTGACTGACCTTTCACTGGTTTCTGAGCGGAAGATTGAACACAAAAAGACCATGCACGTCACATGTTCATCAATCACCTCAATAAACCCATGAATTACTGATTGTATGTGGAGCTTGGCAGTAGAGTAAAATCCTACAAAACTATATGTGTGTGTGTGTTTGTGACATAATCTATTGAAATTCTTTTTCAATGCAAAGCAAACTAAAGGTTATGCAGCTGACTAAGAAATTTAAGATGAGTTTCCTGCTGACAGTTGTAATCAAGATATTAGATAAACCTGTTTGTAGTTTAAGATGAGTTTCCTGCTGACAGTTGTAATCAAGATATTAGATAAACCTGTTTGTAGTTTAAGATGAGTTTCCTGCTGACAGTTGTAATCAAGATATTAGATAAACCTGTTTGTAGTTTAAGATGAGTTTCCTGCTGACAGTTGTAATCAAGATATTAGATAAACCTGTTTGTAGTTTAAGATGAGTTTCCTGCTGACAGTTGTAATCAAGATATTAGATAAACCTGTTTGTAGCGGATGATATTCTTAGTTCAATAGCTAGACGTTCTAACGTTTGACGAGATATATGCAATGCAGGGCGGAGCACCCCCCCCCTAAAATTGGAAAAAATATGATTTTTTGTGCGTAAAATCGTGATTTTTCACACGAAATACCCCAAACATTTTCGCGCCTCCCTCCGCTCGGCGCGATTTTTTTTAAGTGCGCACCCCCTAACTTGAAATCCTGGATCCGCCCCTGCAATGTAATGAATTGACAGACAGATATAACACACCCAATCTAATTAGATATAGATGGGTTTGGTTTATTGTGTTTAACGCCACTTTCAACAATATTTCAGTTATATCGTTGCTGTCAGTTTTTGGTGGAGGAAACGGGAGTACCCTTAGAAAACCACTGACCTGAAGGAAGTCACTGACAAACATAATGTTAAATATAGATGCTTGTTGTATCTTTTTATTTATATTTTAGTGTGTCGCCAAAACATCTAATTTTAAATAATTTAATTTGATTTGAATATTTCAATCTGATTGGCCAATCCGCCTTGTGAAAATTTTGGCTATACTCGATAACCTGGGTTGGTATTGTGACGTCACCAACGTGTTCATCCGCCAACGACAAATTCAAATAGTCACATGAAATAATCCTAACTAAAATCGAGGAATCATTAAATTTTGTTGTAAAAATTAAATTATAAGGAATATTTCTTAATTACATTGTAACACATCTTACTAAGACTATTCTACTACTGAATTTGCGCCAGCATGTCTTTAAATCTCCGTTTTTCAATTCCCGCGGTTTCCAGTTTTGACAAGTTTGAAGAACGTACATGGTCTTGCGTGTACATGTATATTATATGGTCCTTGTTACACAGTGATAAATTTAATAAGAAACGCTCCGTGTGCACTACATTAGATATCTACGCTTTCATTAAGAGTAGAAACTGGAGAGAAACTCACAAAAATATAGAAACATTATTCTTTTGCAACAATGAAATTAGTATAGACGAAAAGTCTATGATCTTCAATAATGTTCCAGCATAAATTAGGACAAACAAGAAGATTTTAATTTGTGGTCGGTCATCTGGTATACTACATCTACTTATTCTCTATGTTTCACTATATTTGATTAAATATCATATATATGCATCTGTGGATGTGCTAGATTTGTCATTACGTACTATAATATAGCATTATTTGTAAGGAGAGAACAGTCCATACGTTGTGATAACTTTGCTGTTTTATTTGCAATAAAATATTAAATCAAATCTAAATATTAATAGTAATGAGTCATACAGTTCCATAGATTAGGAAGTACAGTAATTGATATGAGGTTTTTTAGCCGAGTTGCGACGAAGTCGAACTCGGCTTATAATATGATGAATGGCGTCCGGGCGTCCGGCGGCGCAATCGTTTCTGCACAATATCTTAAGAATGAAATGTTTGATCTAAATGAAACTTGGCACACACATGCCAGGTGGTGAGAGGAGGAAGTCTATTGATATTGAGGTTTGTAGGACAAAGGTCAAGGTCATAATTTCTAAAGATAGAACAAAAATTTGATACTTTTTTCGTTTCCGCATGATATCTTAAAAACAAAATGTAGGATCTAAATGAAACTTGGTACACATGTGCCTGATGGTGAGAGGAGGAAGCCTATCGATATTGAGGATCGTAGTAGGACAAAGGTCAAGGTCACAACTTCTAAAAATAGAACAAAAATTTGATACTTTTTTCAACATATGTAGGATCTAAATGAAACGTCTTGGTACACATATTCCTGATGGTGAGAGGAGGAAGCCTATTGTTATTGAGGATCGTAGGACAAAGGTCAAGGTCACAACTTATAAAAATAGAACAAATTATTTATACTTTTTTCATTTCCGCACGATATCTTAAGAACGAAATGTCAGATATAAATGAAACTTGGTACACACATGCCTGATGGTGAAAGGAGGAAGCCTATCGATATTGAGGTTTGTAGGACAAAGGTCAAGGTCACAACTTCTAACAAGAAATGTGTGCATCACAAAATACGCCCGTCTATATAAATTATCAAACGGCATAACGATAATGACCCCAAAATAAATAGGACTCTTCCCCTTCCTCAGGGGAATCATGTGGCCAAGTTTGGTAAAGATTCAATATACAGAACTAAGGTTATCGTGCAGAAACGATTTTGAGTTGATTTGCTTAAATATAGACTGCTTTTAGTACCTAGCTATTTCTACATGAATATTTTAAAAGTTCAAATATTTTATGTGTGTTGAGTTGATGTGCCTCTTTGACTTGCTTAGCTATTTTCTACATGAATGTTTTAAAAGTTCAAATATTTTATGTGTGTTGAGTTGATTTGCCTCTTTGCTTAATTTTTATAGTGCTTAGCTTTTTCTATATAAATGTTTTAAAAGTTCAAATATGTTATGTTTGTTTTGAGTAGATTTGCCTCTTTGTTTAATTTCAGACTGCTTATAATTTGCATGAATGTACTTGTATGTGTAATGTATGCTATAAATGTGGGCATCTATTTTCTGTATTGACTTCTGATCCTATGACAGTTAGTGCGCAGCGAGGCACTTGCCACATGCGCACTGGCTGTAGGGGTCCAGAGGTCAAGACAGAAATGTATGCATAAATATCAGCTGGATACCAAGTATGTGTATTTGCATTGCATGTCATGTTTTATTGTGCTGTATTTATGTAATTGTATTATGCATGTCGGTTTGAAAAGCTCTTGAGAGCTTATGTTGTGCTGTTATAAAATGTACCGACTTTAAATAAAACTTTTTGATTTGATTTGATTTGATCCTGTTGTCAACAATTCTATTTATAGTAAAGATGACCTTGACCTTTGACCTAATGACCACAAAATAAATAGGGTTCTTCCCCTTCCACAGGGGAATCATGTCCAAGTTTGGTAATGATCCGATATACAGAACTAAAGTGATTGTGCGGAAACCTGTGTGGACGCCCGCCTGCCATACCCAATCACATAATACGGTCCGTCTCGAGACGGGCATTTAAAAATAGAACAAAAATTTGATACTTTTTATAAATATCACAGCAAAGACTAAGGTTCAGAATCATATAACTAGGCATTGTCCATTCATATGTTCGCAACTCGGCTTTTGCACCTTTGGTGCGTTACTGATTTTTTTTATATTAATAAACTACAAGTGTTGCCTGAGGGCAAGTGTGGACACAGAAATGTGCTGTCCAAAAGGCAAGTGTGGATGTCAATATTTCATATTATTTAACTTAAAAAAAATTAAAAAAATTCATGGACACAGGGGTCCTGGATTTTTTTTTTTAATAAAAAAACTAATCCTGGATTATTATTTTTGCTTGAAGTCCGGTCCTGTGTTTTTATTTCAAATTTAATAAATTCAAATTTTC
This sequence comes from Gigantidas platifrons, assembly GCA_002080005.1. Classification (NCBI taxonomy): domain Eukaryota; kingdom Metazoa; phylum Mollusca; class Bivalvia; order Mytilida; family Modiolidae; genus Gigantidas; species Gigantidas platifrons. Next base: position 286,039 of record MJUT01060282.1, on the reverse strand, counting down.
TATTTAAAATACATCTCATTTACAAAACCACTGATTTTTGTTCAATATTTAACTCTGATCTAGTCGCAACAATTTTTTATTTTTCTCTTTAATCTGTCGAAACATAACATTTATTTAACTGTAAAATTCACAAATAAAATTCACACCCCCCCCCTTTTTTTCTTGTTTAAATCAATGATCAACAATATTCCAGATTCTATATTTATAAACTATTGACCTGAGTAACCTCGCTAAACCATGCGGACTCAGTGTGTTTTAAATCGATCATCCAATCAGGACGCTCATTATTGTCCAAGATAAAAATACATCGCTAAAATTACCTGTGGGTAATAAGTCGTAAATTTACATAGGAATCGGAGATATTTCGTCATAAAACTTCACACATGGTTTTGTCTATCATATTTCTTGAAGACAAACATAAAATTTTATTGCATTTATCAATATTTTATGAGTATCGACAGTTTTTTCAACACCGTATCTGTTCACGTGACTACACATGCTACTCAGTGACCCGTGACCCACATTAGCGCATTTGAGCTGTCTTTTATAAACATGGTATATAACAAGAGGTCCAACAGGGTCATGTCCTGATATAAGAGTTTCTATTCACATACTAGCCTATATGGTGTTTCAAATTTCAATATTTAAAGTTTCACACAAAACAAAGCTGCAAAGTTAACAACCAATAAGATGTTACGAAAAAACTACAAACCCAAATATACTGCTGGACAATCCAGTCTTAATATGACTGAGGCTGCCCACAAATCAGGACAGCGAATGTGGGTAAAAAGGCAGTAAATGTTATAACCCACACTGTTCTAAATTAGAAAACAAATACTAGTAAATGTATTAGACAAAACTTGTCAATTGAGGATACCAGATTGTGAATTGACTATATTTTCCTCTATTTGTCTCAGGGGGCCTCCTGGTCATGATCATATGGTAGTTGGATTTACAGTTACCTATGCAATCAGTGCCCATCACGACTAATGCTTTGAATTCGAATCCTACTCGTGGCGAGGTGTACCTGATACATTATGTGATTAAGTTTGTCAGTGTCTTGGGACAGGACTGAGGTTTTCTCCGGTTTCCTCCACCAATAACACTGACTGCCACGATATAGCTGAAATATTGTTGAAAGTGGCGTTAAACAACATAACTGTCTTTCTCCATTTGTCTCTGTATAGTAGCACTTCTTTTATGAGGACTCTAGCTTCTCCTACACTAAAAATATACCCGAGGTTTACCCATGCAGTGTCCTTTAAATCCTTCCTATCTCACCTATTGTTGTCCACATGATCTTAATTTTATAGGAGAAAGCTTTCAATTAAATGTTAAACACAAGTAAAGCTGTCATATTTTATTGATTAGCTACCAAAATACAATTGAAATACAACTACAATGTAAAATTCTTTTCTAAAAATATCAATTTCTTATACACAATTTTTTCTGTACAGGGAAATATATCAGAGAAACATACATGTACAATTATGTAAATAGGTGACCATAATATAAATTACAAATTCCTTAAAAAACGTTTGTTGTTTATAATTAGGTGTCTTGCAAAGAGCAATTTAGGCATGAAATGGGTGCATTGCATTTGGTCCGATTTTGAAGATTGTTGATTTTTCATTGGTGCAGATTTTCATATTGCATTTCAGTGGAATTATTTTACTGGTACACTAGATGTTAAGTATGACAATAAATATATTTAGTTTTAGAATTAGTTTTTATATATGGTACTATTTTTTACAAACCAAAAAAATATGACAAGATGAATATACATGTATATGTAAGAATCAGATCGACGTCCAATCCTCAAATCGACGTTCAATATGACGTCACGAATGTATACTCCAAAATACGTCACACCCGTTAGGACATGGTTTTGAAACAATAATGGGGTAGGGACAAGACCAGATTCAGAGTACATTGTACATTCTACTTTAGCGGACCCTAACCCTAATCCTAACTTAACCTTAACCCTAACCCTAAACCTAACACAAACCCTAACCTTAACCCCAACCCTCACCCTAAACCTAACCTTAACCCTAAATAATATTAATGAATGGGAAAATGCTTTAAAAACACAAAACAAAACAACAACTTTAAGAAACAGATAAAAAAAACACACAAAACAAAACTGTCATTACAATTATTTTTGACGGCAAACTTTGATCGTACAAACAGACCTATTGTAGATATGCGAGTTTGGAAAGGACGCCGATTTGAGAATATTCTAAAATTGGACCGTGATTTGAGATAATGACGTTAGTCAACGCCGATTTGAGGAGTGGACGTCGATCTGAGTCTATCATATATATATAATGGCACTGCTTTATTTTCAACATATTATATTTTGTATTTTATTTCTCTGTTCTACAGTTCAGACAAGATATAAGATTTCTAATTGCTGCTGTTGTACACCTGATAGGAACTAATACATCTTACATACATTTACACACAAAAAAGCAATAACATTTGACATTTTTCTCGAATTTCCATTTGGGTGTATATGGTATGTTCCCTGTTTGATCATTGTCTGTTGTGCTTCCTCTACATAAAACACAGGGTACCAGGAGAAAAGGGTTTCTATGTACACCTTTATAGACAGTAACTGTACTGACTGCAGTATAAATATGGATTAAGATTAGTATTATCTGTGTTAAACACCAGTCATTGATATGTTAGTTGCAGGTCTAGGCATATTTTGGCAATTGGTATTCTCTAGTCTCCTAATAAGGTCAACCCTTCGGTAATGAAATAGTGGCTTCTCTATAGGGGGACAATTATTTTAGTCTCAGAGCACCTTAAATCTGGTCTGATAATAAGAGGAGGCCTTGGTGGGAGTGGCTTTATCAGGGGATTACATACTGGTAATGGAAAACAGTTTCCTGAAATAACTATCATACAATGGTGGCCATGACAACCCCTTGACCATGGTGGCTATAACACTTTATAAAAACTTAAATATATTATAGAGTGATTGTAATCAACTTTCACACAATCATGGCTATTGTGATGGTCTACAATTAATTAATGCTGACCTAGGCTGCATAAATGATTCTCTGATGCAAAGAAGAATTTATTTAAAGTACTGAATACGGTATTCTTCTTTAGGGCTGTTTCAGAATTAAATGTGTGGGAGGGTCGGGCGACAGCTTAATTTTTTTTTAACATGGGTGGTTGGTTTTTAAAATTTTGTGGGTGGTAGCTAGGGGACATCAAAATAAAAATTTCATGCCTGGTTGGTAAATTAAAACCTACACAATTAATTTGTGTGGTCAAGGATTTATATAGTAAGAAGGATATGAATCTCGGAAGATTTAACATATATTGTATGTAAGGATGTTGCGTGGCGAGATTACCCATAGTACAATTCGTTGACGATGCGCGTGCCTTGATTAATCGGGTGGAAATTTTCATCGCTTCAACATTTTAAACCATTATTTGTAAGTACCGGTATATAAAACCATAATTACAGGTATAAAGTGAAAATATTTTTTCTAAATACCAATCATTGATAAAGTATCGACTTTTTGTAGATGTATCACCCATATTTCATCAATAATTGACATTAATCGATTTGCCCGTTTGACCTTCATAATCCTGCCTATTATGGGCGGTCAAGACTCAAATTTGAATTTCAAACTCCTCTCTTCTCTCTCATCATACCGAATATTGAAGCGGAGCCGTCATTTTTGTGATAATATAAATATTTTCCAATGAATAGAAGGAGTTTTATTGAAAACAGTGCTCCTGATTTGTATTTATTAAGGATTGTTTACCATCATTTGTCAAAATGGCGGCGTTCTGGGAGGAAATTGAGGTGGCCCATTTAGAAATCAATAAAATTCCTTGTTTACATTAAATCAACATACCAAAGTGTATAAAAGTGTATTCGATATATAGAACAAAACTTGGCGTGATTGGTTTCTTTGTTTTATCATTTTTAATATGTTCTTAGATGTATGAAACTCTACTGTACTTTTTTTTTATTTTGCGTGTATGAGGGGCGATACAGATTTAAAAAAAAAAACTTTTCCATTGAACCTATATCGGCAAATCCAAGGATTGTTTTGTGTAGTGTAATATATAGATGATGTATAACACAAACTTTCGTGTAATTGGTTAATTTTCCTACGAGGCATTTCAAAATGAATAAATTAATTTTTGCTCTGTTGTAGCATAAAACCTCGCCATGCGATATAAATCGAGAAAATACGAGATTCATATCCTTCCTACTATATAAATCCTTGGTGTGGTTCTTCCTCAGCTTTAAGACAATTACTGCCGCTTTTACGCCACCGAGAATGCGGACAACCATCAAGAAATCCAAAACGTGTCATGTTTTTTTGTAATAACATTATCTCCCCTGTCATCGGAAACAGAAATCAATTTACCTCCCCTTCGCCGTGGAGTCTGTTTATACAATAAAAATACACGATAAAAGCCTTCACAGATGTAATTGACAATAAGGGGACATATACTATATTATAAACCAAAAATGCAATTCAAAAATTGCGATTTTTTAAATTGAATTTTATGGGTGGTGGTTTTTAGGTTACAATTTTTTTTTATTGGTGATGGGGGTCTTTCACAATTTTTTTTGGTGGGTGGTGGGGGTGAAAAATATGTGCCTCCCGACCCCCCCACACATTTAATTCTGGAACAGCCCTTAGGTCATCAGTAAACCATCAGCACTTGACGATTATTTACTGTTACATACATGGACAAGAGTAAATTTATGATACAATATTTACAACCAAATAATTAAATTAGTGAGAAAAATTGTACTGAGCAATTTTTAAATCCCTGACATGATTTCTGATTCTCATTTTGACATATTAAAATGATAACATAACATATAACAAATTAAATGATAACATACGATGCAACAGAAACAAATAAATTACTATGAAAATGCAATATTCTTAAATTTTTCAGGCCACTTCCATGTGCCCCAAATACAGATGTTACGCTAAATTCTAGTCTCATTTTCAATATTCAGAATTTATTTTTGGTTGTTAGTTTGTTGGTTTGTTAGTTATGGTGTTTAAACTACCTTACCGCATGATCTAATTAAACACCAATTTTGATATCTGATCAATTAATCGTTTAAAAAGTCTGGATGCAAATACATTTGCTGTAATAATTTGAATTCATATTTTAGGGTTAGTGTTAAGGTGCATATTGCCACTTTCAACAATATTTCAGCTAAATCATATGGCAATTACTTTGTTTGTTTGTTTGTTTTTTTTTGGGGGGGGGGGATGGGAGACGGATGCCAAGTGACGACAATATCTCACATAACACTTCAGGTCAGGTGAGCTATATGTAATAAGGATGAGAGTTTACAGAAGACGGACATCAAGTGATGGCAATATTTCACATGACACTTCACTGACTTCAGGTCAGGTGAGCTATATGTAATAAGGATGAGAGTTTACAGAAGACAGATGTCAAGTGATGGCAATTTTTCACATGACACTTCAGGCCAGAAGAGCTACATGTAATAGGAATGAATTTAATCAGAGTCTGATAAAATAATGATATCGTCATCTTCTGTGTCGAATGTCACAAAATCGTCTTCTCCAAGGATTTCTATATCATCGTCAACACTATTATCTGTATTACTTGACATTGATGAGCTCGATGTAACTTTTGACAAAGTTTTCTGAACAACATCACTTTTCTGTTTCTCCTTATTTAACAATTTGTTTTCGGCACTATTAGTTTTTTTATTTTTTGATGAGCTTGTCACATCATCAATACATATACATTCTGAAGGGCCTTCCTCATCTTCACTATCAACTGTGTCACGTAAACGTTTACTTCTATTATTCTCCTGCTTCCCAGTACAAGATTTCGATAAAAAAGAGGAAATTTTCTCCCCCTTGCCGAATAAACTTGAAATTTTATTACTTGCAGATTTAATTTCGTCTGATGTTTTTGATTTTATTTCAAAACGTTTTACAAGTTTTGGATAAGAGTCTGAGCTATCACTGTTATATTCTTCAAGACCAATACTGGTTACGTCAACGATTGTTAAAAATGAATCCGATTTCTGTGAATCACTCCTATTTATAAAATGTGATGTTCTATCGTCTTTATTTCCTCCAGACAATTCCTCGTCACATTCATTTTCAACCTGTTCTTTTAAAATTTCAATGCTATCTTTTGATGATCTGTTTGGTGATAATTCATTTTCTGTCTTTTCTGTGACAATTTCAATGCCATCTTTTGATGACCTGTCAAGTGACAATTCATTTTCTGTCTTTCCTGAGACAATTTCATGGCCATCTTTTGATGACCTGTTTGGTGACAATTCATTTTCTGTCTTTCCTGTGACAAATTCAGGGCTATCTTTGGATGCCGCATCCAGAGACATTTTATTTTCTTCATGTCCTGTAACCATGTCAATACTTTCTTGTGATGATACATTCATAGACAAAGTCATAATATCTTCTGAATCTATATATGAATCTATCGAGGAGCTTCTTTGTAAATCATTGGCATATGTGGCTTCTGCCGATATCACAAAATCTTCAGAAATCTCAATTACGGACTTAGATGGTGAAGATTCTATTAAAGGCTTAATATACGAGGAAGCTGTCTTTTGTTCATCAATAGTCATATCTTTAAAAGTTGGTGATTCAATTATCATATCAGATTCTGAATCTGATGATGCTGAATGTTTTGTTAACCTTGGAATTTTTGCAGTTTTTAAAGACAACACATTACGAGCTCTCCTTTTTACACTAGAATTTAATATGAACGATTTTGTCGATAAATCTTTTTCACACGTTTTTTCTTCATCTTCAATTTCTGCAGACAGTTGTGAAATTCTATTACTTTTTTCAACTTCTTTAACTTCACTATTAGAAATTTCGTCTTGATTCAATATTTCTCTTTTGTCATTTTTTATGCTTCCTGGTAAATGTAACAAGTTTTTAATCTTATCTTTGGCACTTTGAGACAAGATATTTGTGCGAATTAAGTCAATGTGTTCCAATGCATGACTTGTGTTGCCATCTAGTGTTTTTTCAGAACAATTAGTACATGTATCTGCTTGCTCTATAGATGGAGAGCTAGTCTGTGCATGGCTCACTATTTTACCATCTGACATTTGAACTGGAGAATCTAACTTTTTGATAATATTTGATATTTCATTGTCACAATGACTTTCATCTTCTGAATCAGACATTTCCTCTACACCTGACATTGCAAACAAATCGTCATCTCCTGTCGATCTCCTTCTTGCCTTTTTATTGGTTGATTCAACAGAGTTATTTCCCTTTTGTGAACAATTCTTAACTTCAATATCATCTATTTTTACAGCAGTGTATAAAATGGGAAATTCCTTGTTGTTCTTGTCAGCTTGTTCTGTCAAACTTAAATCATAAATATTCTCATTTTTCAAGTCGGTAATTTTATTCCTTGACAACTCCGAGTTCTCTTCATCTACACCATCATCATAACAAACAGTCGTGTTATTTATTATTGATTCATTCAAATCGTCCTCTTCTTTTTCCCATAATACCACTGTTTTCCCAAAGGTTTGTTCATCTCCAGATGTTTTATCTTCTGACTTATCCCCGAGCCCTGTAACTATAGTAATCTCACTATCATCAACAATCTCTGCATTGTCTGTTTCAATGACAAAAGAATCGGTATCCACTTCTGATTTAGCCCTGCACCCTGTTGCTATAGTAACCTCACTATCATCAACATGCTCTGCATTATCTGTCTCAATGATAAAAGTATCAGTATCCATCGGCACATCCTCAATAGTATCATCATCGTC
>MJUT01060282.1:253193-270483 GCA_002080005.1 Gigantidas platifrons | reverse complement strand
GGTATGTCTCTGACTGTACTGTATGTCTATCACAGTGATTTATCATGGTATGTCTCTGACTGTACTGTATGTCTATCACAGTGATTTATCATGGTATGTCTCTGACTGTACTGTATGTTTATCAGTGATTTACCATGGTATGTCTCTGACTGTACGTATATCTATCACAGTGATTTATCATGGTATGTCTCTGACTACTGTATGTCTATCACAGTGATTTATCATGGTATGTCTCTGACTGTACAGTATGTCTATCACAGTGATTTATCAAGGTATGTCTCTGAGAGAACTGTATACATTTTCAAATTGATAACAATGGCTAAATGTCAATATTTGTAATAAAAAAAACAAAGATTATTTGCAAAAAAGGAGAGCCACTTTCAAAAAGCTACAAGGCAACTTTAATTTTGCTTTAGGGGGCAGAGGGAGGGTGACTTCAGCTGCAACAATGCCAGAATACGGCTGTTTCGAATCATGTAAATTCCGACCACGTAGCGTCTCTTTCGTGTCTTGATGTCTGAAAGGTAAGGCAGACAACTTCCGGTGTTGACGCAATTACTGTGACATCAGCATATCATAGCCATAGATGAGGTAGATTGTAAGTAATTGTTATATGGAGACTCCAAGGAAACGGCTGAATAAATACTGGTGTTCGATACCCCACTATCTGTCCGATATCAGAAATATGTAAAGGCAGATCGTTTTCCTTTCATGATGCTAACAGCAGCAAATAAAGAAAGAAAACAAATTTAATTTTAAAGAAGTAATTGTCTCTGCAATGCAGTCTTTGATACAAATAAAATAATTTAATTGATATCTGTCTTTTACAGAAAATGTTAAGATTTTTTAAAGTTGAGGATCGAACTTAAAACAGCACATATCGATTGGAGTTTTTGTTGTGTACATTGACACCGGAAGACCAGTGCTTCATATTCCATCAAAATCATGTGATCTGGCAGACGAAAATAACAAAATTTTGACGGAATGGAAATGATTCGAAACAACCGTATTGTGCCCACTTTGCCTGGTTTGGTCCGCCCTGGACTAACTGGAAAGACAAAATTTACCACACATCACGATTGTTAAATCATCATGTTAAATACAAACACCTAGAACACAATATTAACTTGTAGTAAGTTCTGGTACATCATCATCGTCTTCGTCTTTCTGCTCCTCCTCTTCCTCTCCATCATCTGATTGGTCCGTTACAATTTCTACTTCCTCCTCAATAACATGAAACTGTTTCTCAGAAAATGTGTTCAATACCTGTAAAATGGCCAAAAAAAAAAGACCATTATTCGAATATGCAAAATTATTTTGACTTTTTCAGAGTAAAATTTATGTGAGAAAATGATTATTTTATTTGTTGATTGTTGCTCAACATCAAGTAAGTAGAATTTCAGCTAGGTTCATAACAGGAACAAGCTAACAAACAATGAAAATAGTAAAACACGCCCTTTTCACACCAAGGGACCATCATGGTCGTGATCGTGCGGTAGTTTGATTAAACAACTACTTATGCAATAAGTGCCTATCACCACTAAAGTTGCAAGTTCGAATCCCGCTCCTGGCAAGGTGTACTCCATACAAGATTATGTGATAATGTTTGTCAGTGACTTGCAGCAGGTCTGTGGTTTTCTCCGGGTACTTCACTGGTTTCCTCCACCAATAAAATTGACTGCCATAGATGAGATTACCATTACCATTTTCAATAGCAGACTTTATTAAGTGCCAAGTTAAAATTTCAGGAACATCCATAAACTAAAACAAACATTATTGCATGGAAATCAGTAACTACAGAAGGATGACGATGACAGATCAATACCATAATATTTACAGCAATTGTATTTATTAAATATTTTTTGGAAAAAATTTACAGAACTATTTAAAAAGGTAAATTTTGAAATTAATATTTCTCTTAAACATCTAGTTTTAGGATACAAATTTTTTATAAAGAATATTTCGATTTTAACTATATTCTAACAATTCTAGGTTATTCCATCATGTACAAATCGTATTATGTGTCGGAACAAAAAACAAAAGCAATAGATATTTACAGCTTATTTGTAAGAGAATTACGATCAAGGTTAAAATGTAGGTAAAAATATCTATTCAAATGTGTTGTTTAAAAAGATACAAAAGTGTATTGAAAAGTAATTATGAAAAAGTATATGATATATGTGTTGTAATATATTATTTATATAGGTTGATTATTCCTTTGATATATAATCAATGATGGTTTCACAGGGTAACTTCAAAGGAGCTTGGACTTTGAAGATGAACTGTAACAAGCATTGTTGAATAAACTATATTTTGTTGTTAAAAAAAAAAAAAAAAATGCATTTATTAAATAAAACTTTCTGTACAATTTCGGTACCTGATCCATGTTTTCTCTGGAAAGTTTTCTGTTAGAGGATAATTTTTTCTTCAGTTCTGGATCGCTCAATGCTGGATCTTCAGTTGGTCTGTGAAAATATTACAATAGATATGACTTAAAAAAGTTTGTGAACATCAGAACAGGTAACATATATATACTTCAACAAAAGCTAAGTGTCACTTGATTTATTTCATAAATATCTTTTTTAAAATGTGATTGCTGTAAAGAATATATGTACAGATAAGCTTTAATTATAAATGTGTAGCACGTCATCGATCAATAAAGTCAGACAAAAAATATTAAACACAATGCTTATTCTGGAATATTGCAGAGCGAGTGATTGTTGTTTAATGCCAACTCAGCAATTTTTCAGCTATATCATGGCGAGAACAAGTTAATTTACAATAGACATGTCACCCACTCTGACAAATTATTCTGATTCTGAGCCAACAAGTCTTTGCCCTCTTTCCTTAATGCTGCGTGCTTAGTGAAGAAGCAACAAATACCAATTTTATAGTCTTTGGTTTGACCCGATCGGGACTTGAATCCACGATCTATCCACACTCGAGGCGAGCGCGCTAACCATTACACCACCGATGCGGTGGGAATATTGCATGATATTGTAAATTACCTTTCTCCCAATTTAAAATGTCCAGCGGATGTATACATCAGATCTTGTCGTCTCCTTTTCTGAAGTGACTCTCCAACATCTAGAAACGCCTCTCTAGCTAATCGTTCTACTGCAGATGACCTTAAATGTAACCAAAGTAATAATTACTTTCTCTAATTCTTGTTCAATTTTCACACTTCTCAACTCGTGTGAGAAAAAAAATCGATAATCAACGTGTGGATCACTTTGTTCTCAGTCGCTGATTGGTCAATTACGAACTACGTAATTTTCGATGCTCATCTTAGCAACGTTTAAAAATGTTAACAAATCGCGTCGTCTGCTTTATGAAATATGAAAAAAAAATGTAAGATTTCCTCTTACCGGTGTTTGATTCTTTTTCACACTAATATTTTATTGAAAGTACAGTATTTTCCTTCATGAAACGTGACGTGGCACATATTTTGACGTCATTGAAGAATGACGTCAAAGTACGGAAAGGGACATATAGAAATACGAAAAAAATGAAAATAAAAGACACTTATTTAATACGTTTGGATTCTGTATTAAAAAAAACAATGGTTAAATCCGTAATGTATCTGTTATCCAGCTATCAGACAAGGTATATATAATGTGACATTCCGGCTTAGGATATATATATCATAGGATCTATCGGTGCACGACAAATTTGGGGAAATGGCACCTTGGGGGTCACTTGCAAATATTTTTTAGTGTTTCATTAGAGAAACAATCTTTAACATTGTTTCCCGTTTATTACGATAATTTCTCAAATTTCGATAGTTAAATTTTCACATTTTAAAGTTCTCGGTAAACCTCGAACTTTAAATTGTGAAAATTTAACTATCTTGATTTGAGAAATTATCGTAATAAACGGGAAACAATGTTAGAGACTCTATGTTATTGATGATTTTGTAGATTTTTCCTTTCATCCTGACATTTGATAATATACAATCATTGCCTTCATCATAATTTTTACTGTAATCGATTAAATTACGATTACATGTAATCGAAAATTTTGACGATTACAGATTACTGTCGATTACTAGGGAAAATGTAATCAATTACAATTACAGATTACGATTAACCCATCCCTGGCCTTCATATGAGGTGAACATTGAATGTTGTAAACCCAAGGGTGGTTGTTTTACCCCGGGGGCTCATGTGAAGGCAATAACTGTTTTATTATACTGAAACTACTCTAAGATGTTAAAAACTTGAATGTTTTCTTTTGCAGAAGACAACAAATTAATTTCCAGCATAGAAAATACAATTATGGAACTGGATTGAAAAAAACTGTGCATTTTCATCACACTTCTGGTTGTCAGGGGTTATAGACCAGGTTACAACCTATTGCTTCCCTCTACATCATATATGTTTGGGTTGTTCACCAGGTTGTCTCCCTCGATAATACTTTTATATAGTAAAATATTATGTATGGTATAATAATGTCTATTATCAAGGAACAAGTGTAATACATATCATCGCTAAATCCTATTATGTGATATTTTATTGAGGTCACCATGACAAATCTTTCCTAAACATATCATCATTGATGTTTTATTGAGGTCACCATGACAAATCTTTCCTAAACATATCATCATTGATGTTTTGCAGGAAATGGACTTTTCATTGAACATGTATCTTGGATGCTAGCTTACTGAAACAGTCAGCAGGGAGACATGTAGCTCCACTCAGACACACTATTCTGATTCCGAGCAAGCAAGTTTTTGCTCTTACTCCTTAAAACTGCGTTCTTTGCGGAGAAGAAGCAAAAATCAATTGTGCAGTCTTTGGTCTGACCGACTGATCTACCACAGTCATATTATATTATTTCAATGGTTAAATTTTATAATACAAACCCAAGGCCAATTTTTTTGCTGAGGCTGACTCTTGTTACAATGGAATGAATATCATGATAGTCAGGAAATTGTTTTTTCTTGTTGATAAATTTCTCAATCTTCCTGTTGATTTCTGGGTAACGGGTACCTAAATGAGGGAAAATAAACAATTAAACCTTTATTATTATCTCTAACTCTGAAAAGTTGTTTCTTTGTTTAGCTCCAGGTAAACATTTGGGTCATTGATATTAGTTTTCAGCCGATTTTAAGGTGGAACAACTTTCATATTTTGGAGTACAATTGTTTTTGCTATCTATTTTGACAAAACAAGATTTGACAGCACAATTTTTTGTTGTATTGTTAGTGTTCGGGTTATGCCACGTTCAACAATATTTCAGTTACATCGTGACGGTCAGTTTTATTGGTTGAGGAAACTGGAGTACACGGGCAAAACCACCGATTTGTCGCAAGTCACTGACAAATGATGTATTGACTACACCTCGTCTGATCGGTCGACTCGCAGCCGAATGTGATAAAGTTTACCAGTTGCTTGCCCAATATTACTGAAAGTGGCGTTAAAACATAAAAAATCAATCAATCAATCAATCGTCTGAGCGGGATTCGAACTCACAAAGTTAGTGGTGATATGCACTGATTGCATAGCTAGTTATAAATCCAACTACAATACAACAACGATGGCCTCCATTATATATAAATGTATATGTATATGTCTATCATACATACAAATATTGATACATATATCATATCATTTCTCTACAAGAATTCCAATTAAAATCTGTAGGTTATCTTGAAATCTTTCTTTGCTAACATAATGCTACAAGACATATCTGAAAATCTAACTGACCCCTCCTTCCCCCTTATGGAGAGCTGCCTGATTCATGAGATATTAAGTATCTAAACTCTGAAAGTCAGGTAGCCCTTTGAAAAAAAGGGAGAATTATGGTGCTTAACGCCACTTTCAACAATAATTCAGTTATATTGTGGTGGTCAGTTTTCTTCGTGGAGGAAACCGGAGTACCCAGAGAAAACCACTGACTTGTCGCAAGTCACTGGCGCACATTATTTTATAATGTTGTACTGAGTACACATCGCTTGAATGGGATTCGAACTCACGTTAGTGTTGCTAGGTGCTGATTGCATAATTAGTTGTAAATATCCAACTACCATACGACCACGATAGCTCCTCCCTTTGAAGGACATACCTGAATATTTAAATCGTCTTTCTGAAGGTCGACCTGTTGCAGCAGACTTCTGCTTAAGTTCACAAAGTTTATTCCAAACTTTAACAAATTTTCGTTGATATTTTTCTTCCATAATGTACGATGAACATTCGTCGTCCATGTCATCAAGAGATAGTTCCTTTTCCTTGAGTTCTTCAATTTTATTTCTAAGATCCTGCGAAGAAAAAAAACAAAATAAAGTCAAATGTGTCATTCTTAATATAATGTCATAAAAAGGGGTTAGGGTTATGGTACTTAATGCCACTTTCAACAATATTTCAGCTATATCATGGTGGTCATAAAATTAGGGTATAACCGTATTGTATTTGGAGTGATGCTGATGTAAATCGTTGGTTCTACTGTCGCAAATTGAGTTTACCTGGCAACGTGTAGTGGAGCACAAGGTAAATGGATATTTGCTATAGTAAAAACAATGATTTACTTTTGATTCGTTATGCAAGAGCCAGTAGCAATTATTCTGGTTTCTTGAAGCGTCATCTTTGTCTGAAAAACAGGCTACTGGACCAGGGCTATAAAAAGATTCGCCTTATTCGATCTCTTAAAAAGTTTATATTCCGATATCAAGATCTTGTCGAAATATATTCTGTCTCTGCAGATACAATAGTAAAAGATACATTTTCATATAGTGAAAATGTATAAAGATAAGGATTTGGTATACATGGTTTACAATGTCAAAAATATTTTTTGTGAATGTGTGACGTAAAAATGCTTTTGACATTTATGGTCGTAATTAAAATACTTCAAAGGACTCATAGTTGATGGTGATGGTTCACGAGATATATTAGATACTGAATTTAGTACTGTTTGACTACTATTTTACCTATTTTTTTTTTTGCAGTATTGTTATAAATGCTGTTTTAGTGACAACCGGAACCTTTGAACCGTAATGGAAGCGAGAGGTTGGCGCCGTAAAATCTGATTCAATCCACCATTTCTTTAGAAATACCTGTACCAAGTCAGGGCCATTGCGGTTTTCCAGTTTCCCAGATGTTGACTGATTTTGTCTGTTTATTGATTTATGAGTTTTGAATTTCCCTTTGGAAGATTGCTCTGTGTTCAGTAATATTGTTATTACCCTTATTTACGTCTGCAACACTTTACATACAACATGGATATTCCCATTCTAATGAAATTCTCCCAACATTATCAGCTGTTATTAATCAATTTCATTGTACTTTTTCAAATCTGCCAAATAGTTCCATAATTACAAACCTTTTTTGCTTAGAAATCAAACGCTTTATAAAATATTCAATGATCTATTATGTAATCACAACTCTAAAATTTTATTTAGCTTAAACAATAATTTTAATAACAAATTTAATGTGTGTCACTTCAAATTAATATCCAAGCAACAGCTTCCAACAAGGTAAAACGTAAATTTTACTCTGATGCATAAATGCAATTGACCAATGATATTGCTTGTTACACTATAACCAATTGCATTAGAATGGGTTTTTCATTTGTTACAATAAAATAATAAATTTGACAATTAATTTGAAATTTTTCGTGAATTTTTAATGAAGTGAGTACGAGTAGCTAGGTACTTTGTTACTAGGAAATTGCAAAAAACTGAAAAAGCAACATTTTTAAGAAATACTAATTCTGAAACTTTTACATTATTTCATTTGGAAAATTAGGCAAACATCGATCAAATCAAGATCATTTAAATGAATGGCATAAATATTTAACTAGATCTGTACCTCCAATAATTTTTCCAGTCGAGCTATTTGTTTTTTTGAACCAGTTTTGGCTTTTTCTTCGTCATTTTCTCTCTCTGAATTTCCTTCATCCTTTAATTTCTCATCATCTTCTTTATTAGCAGGACAGCTCCTATTTTCAGAACTAGTACCTGAAAGGAACAATCACATTCATGAGGTCCTTAAAATAGACACCATTAATTATTTTTTTTAAATATTTTGTTAACATTCATAAAAACCCTCTATTATGCTTGTGTCCCTTAAACCTATCAAATACTTCAGCAACTGGACTGGGTTGCACAAACCTCAATTATACTTAAGTCTCATTTAAAGCTTCAGTGCAAATTAAATTTATGTACATTTCAAGTTAATTTAAGTGTCAATTAAGTTTTAATTGACATTTAACTTTAATTAAGAGTTGTGCCACCCAGTCCTGATATGCTGTTTGTTCATAACATGCTATCGCCAGAAATAATGCTGCAATAATAAGTGATTAGCGATGTTTTTCAAAACGAGAGGACGTTTCTCAGTTATCTTTCATCGAAGGGCAGAGAGAGATGACTGAGAAACGTTGAGTTTTAAAAAACATCTTTAATTATTTTATCGCTATGATAGTATGTTTATCAAGGTTTTGGTAATGTGATGTCATTATAACGTCATATTAGAAAACAGCGATATTACTACGCGTCCTGGACAACGCTTAGCGATTAGCGATAATTTGAATCTTCTGAGCGCTTACGTGATATGAAACATATTGGTTTTAAACATCAAAGGAAAAGTAAACAAAATAGCGATAAACATAAATAAATAAGGTAAGCAACATCATAAAACCCTTGTAATTGGTTGACCGTGCTATTTCCATTGGGGTTGATAGTTACTTAGTTAGGCCAGACTTAAAAATATCTTTGTTTGCTGTTGGCCTACAGTGTACATATACTTTTTTTTGAGAAAAAATATGCATACAAGTACTTCCGAGAATCTAGAACAAGTTCTGGTTAAAATAAAATATGGATCAAACCGGAAAAGTACAAATCCGGATTTACCGCAAATGCAAAACGGGGAAAAAAAATTGTTTTGTCACAACTGCAATAAAAAAAATTTGGGTCGGCTCCAATTTTGGAGGGTCGGTCGGCAAACAGCAAACAAACCTATTTTTATCTTTGGCCCTATTGAAGCATAAAAGGAAGGCAAAAGTGAAATACAGTTGACTCTCATTGTCTCGAACTTGGTTGACTCGAATTTCCGGTTGAGTCGAATTTTTATCGAAGTCCCGAACTTCGTTGTGTATAAATATATGTAATTTGACTCCTGTTGAGTCGAATTCGGATGAGTCGAAATTTCGGTTGTCTCGAATAAAAGTTTTGCTCCCGAGATGTAGAAAGCCATATTATTTACATTCGTTAAGTCGAATTTACCTGTCAAAACATGTGTATTACCTTTGGATTAAAATCGGATCACAGGTGAAATATCCGGTCATTGGCTTTGACATTTTTACCTTAGGCTATTTCACATGTTTATTTCACAATCTGTCAAATTAATTAGTAATTGGCTCAAGGTATTATGACACAAGTTAGATGTGTACAATCAAAAATTATCGATTCATAATATTATTAGTGCGCTTGGGTCGGCATACATCAATGATTATGAAAAGTACACAACGGAAGTGTTTTATCTATTGTCGGAAATTAATTTTGATTATAATTTCTCAATTTTGAGAGATTTGAAAAAAATGTTACTCTTAATTAACAGTTGTAATAAAAGGGGAAATGTTTTACACTTTATTGAATCATAAAAACACACAATTTAATGTAAATATTGCACAAAGAAAAATACGTCATGATGGGTGAAGTTTAATGACAACGCAACAGCTGAAAAACATAATCATGCATACAAAAAAGATATCTAGAAGTTATCAGTTGTTCCACAAGAATCAAAGAATTTAACAGAGAAAAAAAAAGCAACAGAAACATCGAATAAATTTTAAATCGTTCCGAGAATCGGGACATGCGGTGCTGGTGTTAGCTCTTAAAAATTTTGCTAGAGTTGTCTCCCTTTCATCATTAAACAAACTACACTTCCGGTTTTCGTAGCTCCTCTTGAGTCGAACTACGGTGGACTCAAATTTTTTCCATGGTCCCATCGAATTCGAGATAACGAGAGTCAACTGTATAATTTCTAGCTGAAATTGACTCTTATTGAGTGAAAGATTGTTGTTCAACACCAACTCATTTTTCAGCTATATCATGGTGAAAACAAGTTAATTTTCAATGAGATTCACTTTGTACTAGACCAACATGCTTAGTTGGGTTTTCATAGTGCTAGCTTACTGAAACAACAGTCCATTGATAGACATGTAGCCCAACTCGAACACATTATCTGGATTCCAAGGCAACCAGTCTTTCCTCTTTCTCCTTAATGCTGGATGCTTAAAAGAGAAGCAAGAAATACCATATTTTATAGTCTTTGGTTTGATCAGGGATCGAACCCAGAATCTACTGCACTCGAGGCAATCACGCTAACCATTACACCACCGATACAATTAGCTGAAATTGAGTCAAGGTTGAATGTCCATCCACATGTGTGGATCAATGTTCATGGATCTATGTCAAATGCATGGTTACAACTGAAATTAGTACTTTTTTCATTCAATAATCAGGTTAATATTTATACCTGAAATTAAATACAGTGGAACCGAGCCCTGAAAAGCTGATCCCGACACGGTTTGGTTTAGACTGGTTTAACTTTATTTTCACAATACATATAATATACCTGGTTTATCGTCTTCTTTCCATTGCTGTTTTTC
This sequence comes from Gigantidas platifrons, assembly GCA_002080005.1. NCBI lineage: Eukaryota > Metazoa > Mollusca > Bivalvia > Mytilida > Modiolidae > Gigantidas > Gigantidas platifrons. The sequence continues at coordinate 259,878 of MJUT01060282.1, read as the reverse complement.
TTTACTGTCTGTATCCATCTCTAAGGAATCGTTTCTAATATTTGTTGATTCTGCCCTGTCCTTTTCCTTTGTTTGTTTTTCAATATTTTCAATTTGTTTTAGCCCACTTTCATTATCATTCACATGTGACTGATTCCTCAAATTGTCAGATATCTCAGGTTCAGAGTCTTCCTTACAGATCTCAGCCTCTGAATCTTTCACACATATCTTAGGCTCTGAATCTTTAGTAGATATCTTCAGCTCTGATACCTCAGTTTCTGGATCTTCCTTAGATATCTCAGGTTCTGATGTTCTGTCTGATATTTCAGGTTCTGATGTTCTGTCTGATATTTTGTGCTCATTGTTGGTATGTAAAGTTACATCTGATTTTGTAGCATCGACCATTTCAACGTCCTCAAAGCTATCTTTTTTAGATTCTGAAATAAGGCATTATTTTTTTTTTTAAACGAAAGTAGATGAAATGAAAACATTACATTTAGCAAGAGGCCAAAAATTTCAATAAAGGAATTTCAACAGCCTCGATTCTAGTAGCTTGCTCACATGGTTTTAAAATAGGAAAATGAACAAAAAGTTTCCTAATAAATTCTATGTCAAACAAAGGTAATTACTGAAACGTATTAACCTCATTAACTATTGGGTGGCTCAATGAGTTATGTAGTTCAACTACAGTAGTTGGAATACCTAACAACTCATACAAGCCTACCACCAATATGCCGTATTGGTGGTAGGCTTGTAAATTACGAAAAAGGGTGCATTTGACTCGCAGCTGCAAGTGATAAAGTTTACCAGTTGCTCATCCATGGTCTGTGGTTCTTTCCATGTACTCCGGTTTCTTCCACCACTAAAACTGGTTGCTATGATATAGCTGAAATATTGTTAAACATGGTAAATCAAATCAAATAAAATCATTAACAATTGTATATTTGTGTTACATGTACATGTAGATGGTCATTACCAACCTTGAGTTTTCGAGAAACTGAAGAAATGACCATCAAGTGATCATTCCAACATTTCCAGTGATTCATAAAAAAAAAAAATAAAAATGGAAGAATGTGACCATAGGACATGGATGCCCCCACTTTCAGCTACATGTATAGTAAACAGGGGTCATAACTCTAGAACATAGGACATGGATGTCCCCACTTTCAGCTACATGTATAGTAAACAGGGGTCATAACTCTAGAACATAGGACATGGATGCCCCCACTTTCAGCTACATGTATAGTAAACAGGGGTCATAACTCTAGAACATACATGGATGCCCCTACTTTCAGCTACATGTATAAACAGGGGTCATAACTCTAGAACATACATGAATGCCCCTACTTTCAGCTATAGTAAACAGGGGTCATAACTCTAGAACATAGGACATGGATGCCCCCACTTTCAACTACAGTAAACAGGGCCAAACTCGAGAACATAGGACATGGATGCCCCCGCTTTCAGCTATAGTAAACAGGGCCATAACTCTAGAACATAAGACATGGATGCCCCAACTTTCAGCTATAGTAAACAGGGCCATAACTCTACAACATAGGACATGGATCATTTGGATGCCCCCGCTTTCAGCTATAGTAAACAGGTCCATAACTCAAGAATGGAAAAAAGTGGTAAACTTCAATATCTTAGCCTTCCTTTTATGGTCTCTTACCTTGTCTATAAATTTCAAATGCTTTCCTTAACTGAACTGAACTGAAACAAAATATGGGCATGGGTAAAACTTATGAACCCCGAAGCAGCCGAGACATAAATATTCAACTCGCTAATTCTGAACATTAATTTTACCTTCATCTCTGTTAGTAGCTATAGTGTCTTCATTGCTTGATATTTTGGATGTTTTTCCATTATCGGCATCATCAATTGGTCCATCTGATGAAGTGCTATTGATGTCCATGCTGCTTTGTTGAATTGAACTGTCAATTGTAATATTTTGATTTTCACAAGTGAAAGAATCATTTTCATCATTATTTTCCATATTCTGTTTATCTGGTACTTTTTTAACATTTCCATCGAGATTTTCAACTTTCTGTTTATTTTCATCTTGATCATTGACTTTTTCTTCGAGATTTTCATCTTTCTGTTTATTTTCTTCTTGATCTTTGACGTTTTCATCTTTCTGTTTATTTTCTTCTTGATCTTTGACGTTTTCATCAAGATTTTCATCTTTCTGTTTATTTTCTTCTTGATCTTTGACGTTTTCATCAAGATTTTCATCTTTCTGTTTATTTTCTTCTTGATCTTTGACGTTTTCATCAAGATTTTCATCTTTCTGTTTATTTTCTTCTTGATCTTTGACGTTTTCATCAAGATTTTCATCTTGATCGATGACTTTTTCATCTAGATCTTGAGTTTCTTTATTTTCAACTTGCATGTCCTCAACCTCTTTCATATTAACCTGATCCGTATCTAAACTTATGCTATGACTAGCATCATATCCATCTTTTTCTTCATCGCCAACTTCAAGATTAATGTTATCCTTATTTTCATCTTTAAGTTCATCATCATCATCATCATCATCAATTAGTACAACAGTTACAACGTCGCGTCGCACTGAGTCCTTATCATGCTGTTTTTTGTTTACAGCAGGCGATATATCTGCTTGATCATTAATTTCATTACTTTTTACAGGGGATTTCTTATTCACCTCACTTGACAATAAATTGGAATTACGGTGATGGCTGACATTTTGAATCAATGGTGCTGAATGTGTTTGAGACTGATATTTTGTAGTTTTAGATAATTTGAGTTTATGCGAATGAGGTCGAGATTTGCTATGATGGTTGACAGCATCACTCAAATTTGTCTTAGTTTGTGATTTACTGTACGAGGCAGACTGGTCAAGTGCATTTCCATTTAATTGTGACTTTTTTGTCGTGGATTTCAACTCGAAATTGGTTTGAGTATCTTCCTCATCATCACTGTCTTCAATAGTAATACACTGTTCCTTAACACATGTACCTGATTTGAAATCTGTCTGTTCTATTATATTAGTTTTCTCCCCTTTGAAAGATTTTGGATTAGGAGCATCATGATCGTCAGCAGAGGTAACCTGTCTTTTCCTCTTCCTGTCGTCTGTCTGGTGCAACTTTAATTTCGATATATAATCACGAAGATGGACAAATATATGTTTATTATCACTTTCAATTTTGGCACCAGTGATCTCGGTCAAGTTTATGAACTCTGCAGATAATTTGTATTCCTCATTGCAATCAATAAATCGTCTTTGTAGTAATTTTACCAAATCCATAGACTTCTCCTTTTTTAAGTATGGTTCACACAAATTCAAGAACTGAAAAATTAATTAACAAAAGTTAATTTTACATTACAATGCTATGATTATCATTATCATGTAACGAGCTAACATGTTTATGTATAAAGGGTTAGAGATTCGAACTCACATTAGAGGTAGTAGCTATAGGTACAGATTGCACACGTAGTTGTAAATCGAACTACCATACGATTCATGACCAATTTTTAATCAACTGAAATAATGTTATAAAGGTTCAGTTCAGTTGTAGTGAAAAAAAACCTCCCATAATATTTGTAGAGAACACATGATGTGTCATGTGACGTCTTTACTATGACAGGAATGGTGGTCATACATTTCACACAATTTTAGTAAATTCTTGATCAATTTAACAATTTAATACATGTTATTTCTGAATTGAAACAATTTTTTTCATATTGTGTAAGAATTCCCTTTTGTAACCTGTTATTCCTCTAGGACTAGCACACAATCAAAATTCATACTTCTGACTTCAGACATTTGCTCATTTGTCCAGTGTCCTGTGAGAAAGACACTGCTGTGATATTTAGAATATTTTCTAGATTTCAGTGTTCAATCTAGAAATTGGTCACAGGGGGTCATGTTGGCCCAGGCAACATTTGACAGGGGGCCAAATCTGGAAGTTAGGGGTCAATGTCAAAAGACAACGGACACCACATGATGTTAATACATCTTGTGTAATTGGGATATAACCATATCTTGTTGATGAGTTTGTGTCAATAAAAGAGTTTGAATTTGAATTTGAAATTAATAGTAAATCAAAAGACAGACACAAAGTGATGGTAATAAGATGTTCTACAATTCGTGCAACCGGTCGTACAGGGATTTTTTTTTATTAGTTTTAATACAAAAAGAACAGGTCATATTTTGTTTGTTAACATCGTACTGCAGACACTCCTTGTATTTTGTATCAGTTGACCACTGCTGTTGAAACTTGCGTGGAGCAGGTACACTCGCCGACCCCGACGACTCATTCTTTTTCTAACCTTCAATTCCACTTTCTGAAGGATTTTCTAAATTTGTAGTGATTGCTTCGTTTTGCTTTTCATCAGTGGCAGTGGGTTTCGCTCTTTTCTTCCCCGCGGGAGCAAATTATTAAGATATACGCTTCATGACTTTGACTAATCCCTTTTGGTATTCAAAGCCAGAGTTGTTTTCTGATATTGCCTGCCTCTGAGGCAATATCAGAAAACAACTCTGGCTTTGAATACCAAAAGGGATTAGACTTTGACGTGTCACGCATCATGCTTAAATTTACCTTGACAAACAAATTCTCAACGTGACTTGGACGCTTGAAAACGACTTTACATAAAGCTCTCTACTGATACAGATAAATACTTTGTAAAAACTTGACATATTTCGGGATTGATTTCCGGAATTTATTACCGGGACGATCTCAAAAGGTAAAAAAGCAATGCGCCCAATTTGGCCCAGTTGACAATTTCAATCGCGCCAGAAAGACAAAAATCGCGGGAATGGCGCAATGGCGCACTCTAGATTGAACACTGGATTTACATGTAAAAACTGAAAGCCAAAATATAGATATATATTGTGTACATTGTACTGTGATGTTTACCTTAGAAAATGTCTCCTTTGCTTTAACAGCCATTGTTTTCTGTTACCAAATCTACAAAAGAAATAAAAAAAAGTTTACCTTCTATATACATGATACAGGGATTCAGCCAGGATTTTGAGACCATTACTATTAGTCACTTTTGCGGATCAGATTTTTTTTTTTAATTGTGAATAAACAAGAATAATCTTATAATCAGTTACTTTGCCTAATTGGTTAGTAATGGAGATTGAAAAGCTATGAAAAACCTCCTAGGATGGGAACATACTCTGCAAATTAGCAACCACCTGATAAAACATAACATTGCCACGATTTTGATCTAATACCACACAAATTGAAACCCCCCTCCCCTTTTTGAAATATTTTTTGTTCGGTTCATTTGAAATAAACTCAAAAATGTGGTACACACCCTTGTGGGTTACACAGTGTGTACCACATTTTTGAGTTTATTTCTTCATGAACCGAAAAAAAAATGAGATCAATCCTTAATGAGCAAATAAACAATCAAAATATAAACAATTCTGAATGTTTTGGTGTAAAATTTGTTAAAATCTATCCAGAATTGACTGCACAATAATTTTTTGAAAAAATATAGTTTTGGTTGATTATATAGGGATTTTTTTTACATGTTGCAATACTTTTGGCACCATCATACTGTAAATGAAGATATGTAAGGGCCTGTGGATGTACTGTTAAATATACGCTGGATATATTTTATCCGCATAAATGAAGTCTTATGACGCTATGCAACCTTGTCGTTAGTAGCCGGCTGCCGGCAGAATTGCCATTTACTTTTCATTTTGCGCAGGCTACAGAAAAGAAAAAATAATAATAGACAACGCCCAAAATGAACAAATGATAAAAATTGTTTCGACTGGGTGTGATACTTATTCATTTGTTGGATAAAATACATAGAAAAACAAACGTGTTTCCGATAAGTTCGATTACTATGCGTGGTTATGTTTTTTGTTGCAGAGAATGAAAAGATCCGAGATATACCGAATGAAAAAATAAACTGAATCCCGGTTGTGCTTCGCTAATAGCTCAAAGAATCTGGATATCCAGGTTAAGTTAAAAATAGGCACAATGTCAAGGCCGAACTCAAACATGTCAAAGAAAAGAAAAATAACGGAATATTTTTCCACAAAATCGCAGGATCATTGTTTACACGAAGATTTGAATCACAACAACAGTTGAGCTTATAATGAGTCGATCGTTTTTTTAAAAGAATTGACCTGCTCCTGTTTTTATTCCAAATATACTTTGTCACGTGTGACAATTGAAATTGAAAGTAGAAAAGAACGAAATAGTAGAAAACAACTATTAAATACCATATCAATCTTACAATGAGAAATTTATCTTGGTGAAAATGAAACCGAGGCATTTATAAATCTGGTAAAATCTGATCTGAGATCCGTTTTAAAATTCAATTTTAAAAAATCAAATTTCTTTCCCCCTTACAGGCCTTAGCCAAGAAAAATATCATGTAACTATGTCTTCAATAAAAAAAATCCTCATTAAATGTTTTTGTTGCAGTTGATCTACAGGTCACTTCAACAGGTAAACTCAAGTTCACACCATAACAACCAGCTCAAAATGTCTCCAATAATGAAGTTGATACTAGTTCCTAGCTATGGACAGGCACTTAAATATATGGCCAGGCCATGTTACTTTTTACATAGATCACACACCTTCATTAATTCTGTAATTTCCCAAGTAAATTAGCACATTTTAATACATAAAAAGGTGCCAGAATAGCTTAGTTTTTCACCTTTAAAAACATAGAAATTCATTTTCGGACGGGGGTATCGCCCCCCCCCCCCCCC
>MJUT01060282.1:228407-247482 GCA_002080005.1 Gigantidas platifrons | reverse complement strand
GCGAAGCGTTTTATCTATTGTCGGAAATTAATTATAATTTCTCAATTTTGAGAGATTTGAAAAAAATGTTACTCTTAATAAACAGTTGTAATAAAAGGAGAATTTTTTTTACACTTTATTGAATCATAAAAAACACACAATTTGTTGTAAATATTGCACAAAGAAAAATACATCATGATGGGTGAAGTTTAATGACAATGCAACAGCTGAAAACATAATCATACACACAAAAAAGATATCAGTTGTTCTACAAGATTCAAAGAATTTAACAGAGAGAAAAAAAAAACAGCAACAAAAACATCGAATAAATTTTAAATCGTTCCGAGAATCGGGACATGCGGGGCTGGTGTTAGCTCTTCAAAATTTCGCTCGAGTTGTCTCCCTTTCGTCATTAAACAAACTACACTTCCGGTTTTCGTAGCTCCTCTTGAGTCGAACTATGGTTGACTCGAATTTTTTCCATGGTCCCATCGAATTCGAGATAACGAGAGTCAACTGTACTTGTATTGCAATCTTGTTGATAAATAGTGTAAGTGTTACAAAAATATAGATCAAAAGCCATTACTAAAATGTTGCACAATTTTTTCTTCTTAATTTCTTTCACAAACCAATGGTAGATTACAGGGCCTTGTCACTATCCACGTAAATATACTATCAATGCATAAACATATACAAGGGCGGACACCTTTTTTACCCCCGCTTGCTTCAAGTCATGTTTGTTTTTTAAATTCCTTCTAATATATTCAAAACCCTGTTTGGTTCAACTCCCAAGACCTTATTCTTTTCAAAAAATGTCATGACCTCCCCTCGACTACCTCTTGTGAAGACGCAGTGGTCGTTTTTGTCAGGAATTCGTCCGAGTAGAGAACGTCATGGGACACAAAGTGAAAGTAACAGCGCCACCTATAAAAACGGAAGTTCGGAACTCTCGGGGTTTTAGCTTTTTTCAAATGATTTCCCGCAGTTCCTTATACTTAGAAACACGATCACTAGAGAGAAAACCAAATATCGAATGGTAAAACCTTTATAGGCGGCGCTGTCACTTTCACTTTGTGTTCCATGACGTTCTCTACTTGGGCGAATTCCGGACAAAAACGACCACTGCGTCTTCACAAGAGGTAGTCGAGGGGAGGTCATGACATTTTTTGAAAAGAATAAGGTCTTGGGAGTTGAACCAAACAGGGTTTTGAATATATTAGAAGGAATTTAAAAAACAAACACGACTTGAAGCGAGCGGGGGTAAAAAAAAGTGTCCACCCTTGTCTATGTTTATGCATTGATAGTATATTTACGTGGATAGTGACAAGGCCCTGTGGGTAGATTAGTAAACTTGGACTTATATGAATACATGACATATCGGCCCTAAGACCACTCGGCCCCAAGACAACTCGGCCCCAACTTTGGACAAGTCGGCCCCAAAAAATAGACAACTCGGCCCCTTTTGTAGGTAGCAATTTAAGTATGTTTTAACTATGAACAAGTCGGCCCTTCTATATAGAAGACAACTCGGCCCCACCAAAAATGAAAGTTTTGAACACATGGTGTGTGTGTGAAAAATAATTCATATAAAACCTTTAACTAATACAATAAATACGATTTTATGTTGTATTTGGGTAAAAAGTCACACCCGCAGTAAAATGCCTCGCAGGCACAATGAATAATTCAGAATCAGTTTCTGTACTGATGTAATGCATTGGTTGTTTGAGAATAAAGATATGGCTGTGAAAAAAAAATATTAGTGGAAATTTTATTCTTTATTACCTTATCAACAATATTTAATAAGTAATGTCATAAACATCTGAGTACTAAATACTTACATGTAATATATTATGCATGAAATGTTACTGATCATATCTGAAACAAAGCACTAAGACTTCAATACAAAAGTTATTAATCCAACAGTCATGACATTTTGCAAAAAGTTTAATAAGTCAACTTAACATGAAATTCAACATCAAAGTCACTAAGCACTGAGATCCTGGTCTAATACAGAGATGGTTGGAGGTGAGTAGATGTTTGAACACTTGTCCCACAGCTGGAATAGTTGACACTGGAGCTGTCTGGTGTGTTTACGTTGGGCTCTTTGTAGCTTCTCTTCTGACACCATCTTACACTGGATTGGTAGTAGTCTAGCCTCTTTCAACAGTTTTGGAACCAAGACATAGAATGGAAGTTGTGCATGATGTGCTTTGGTGTTTAAGCGGTTGTGCCAGCCTTCTACGTTGTTATTGGTGCGTGTTGCTGTCATGAAGACGGTCCAGTGTTCCACCATCCAAACTGTGCTGGACATCCATGTGTCATCTACATAGCTGGTAAGCTCTTGAAGTTGTGGTTGTGTAGCTTTCTCTTGTAGTTTCTGGAAGGCTGCAGGTATGTGCTCAGCTGGTAAGAATGGAAGCGCTAGTAGTTTACGGATGAACTTGTGAACTGAGTCTTTCTGGTTGTACGCTACCTGAAAGGAAAAGGACATCATAAGATTTCGAAAGTAAAAATAATCTTAAAGTATGTCACATAATTTGACGATTACAACTTTAATAGTGAAATGTAGAAGAATACACACATATTTTGTTAATTCTGCTTTCTGTTATAAGCATTATGTTGTAGATTTTATAGGATTCATCAGATACTTGTATAATTTTTCTTATTTTTTCTTGAGATATTTATTCAGTTTACATATGAATAAAATCATACATGTATATATTTATATTATTATTATTTTCTGACACTCTAGAACTATATGTAGTACAGAATCTTATTTACATAAATACCTGAAGACCTAGTTCTTGAGCCTTTCTCCATACAGCTTTCGACCAGTGAAATACACAGCCTTGGATGGACTTGGTGGGGAAGACAGACTTCAGGGCTTGCCACATACCACTCTCGAAATCGACAACGAAACCTTGTACTTTGGTGCTGGGAAGAAGGTCTATGATGGCTTTCAGTACCTGAGAAAAATGAAAATAATTAAAAACATGCATATATATAATGTATAGAAATCATAACTATTTACATATAATTATGTTTGTTTTTGTTTGCTTCCGGTTAATATGTGGTTTCGTCTTGTTACATTGGTAATCTTGTATTTCCATTTATTTACATCTCATTTAACAGATAACAGATGATGCAAGTACACTTATTTACTTCTTTACCTGATTGTTTTATGGTTTGTCCTGCCATATCGTAATCTAGTATTTCTGTTTATTTACATCTCATTCGGAATTATTTCTTTACATAATTAGTAATAGTTGCAGACAATTTAAATGAGTGTAGACTGTATACCACGAAATAAATAATGGAAAATGATAACAGATCTTGGATGGTCATCTGAAGTGATATATATCCTTTTTAAATAGAACATTACTTACCTTTTTGTAATCTCTCTTGCGTCGACGGGACATCAGGATGAACGCCAGTGGCACTTGCTTGGTGTTGTCTGCTGACTTCAGAAAGGAGTGTATGGATAGTAGCTGTGTGAAAGGCTCTTTGACCACTTTAAATGTACCATCTAGATACCATGTCTTAGACTTTGACAGCTGTTTGAGTTGGTCTTGTGTAGCGAAGACGAGATGTCTTTTCTGGTCAACGTGTACGTCTGCCACGAGGAAACCTTGTTGGATGAAGTTCTGGTCGACCTACAATAAAATAACAAATTATATAACTATCAAGTTAGTGCATAATAAGCTTTTATTATGCATAAAAATATTGATGACAAGTTATATGCTATATACTGTTCAAAAGACGGTTGATGAAGTAAATCACAAATTCAATGGTATTTTTGCAATTATTCATTTGACAGTAATTGCTAGGAACCCAGAATTAATTATTACACTATAGAGTCTGCATTGCAGCACCTTATTCTTACAATAGCTCATTTACTTGTAATCTTTCGTTTTTTACAAAGTCATTGCTTTGTGTGTATGCAAGTTGAAAACAGAAATTATAAATACTTCGAAGTCTAGATCAGTAGGGTCTGCAGGTCTAAGACGCTGTCTTGTTCTGTTGGTGTTCCTAATGAGGTTGCCCATCTTTGGTCGACTGGCTGCTGGTAGCTCTGGATCAGCATGGTCTAGGATAACTTCCTCTACTACTTCCCTGGAAGGGCGATGTACGTCTTTGACTGAGTCTAATTTTACCTGCAAATATACCAAACGTAAATACTGGTTGCAAAAGTCAAAATTTTGTAAAACAAAACGGAAAATGAAATCGGAAAAGAAATTACTGTATATTCATAAAATAATTCGGGCACTTATTATGACGAATCACCGACGATCGTTCAAATGCAAAAGTATAGAAATTACACAGTAAGAAAGCAATGGAACAAGTAAACATATGATATTAATGAAATAACATGATACAGTGTCGTCATGACAATCATATAATTTTTTTTCGAATTGAGCTACATTTGTATACCAAACCATATATTTCTTTTACAAAACTGTTTGCAAATTTGTAATAATTCTTAGTTGTTTGAAAACTTGTACATATAAGCAGATGAATAGGTTATAATGTGGTGCTAAATTTACATAAATACCTGAGTGTTGATCTTAACTGTAGTCAGTACTCCTGGGTTGGCGGGATGGACATGTTGTTTGGAACCAACACGGAAGTTGTTGCCATCTTGGTGAACTGTAGCTGGACATGTTGTTGTCTTGTTTCTAACGCTGCACCGCCAGTGGATATGGTGGTCTGTCTTTTGTTTCTGTAAAAAAATAATAATAGCAACATAAATACACTAATGCAACTCAATAAAATTAATTATGTGTCAAGTTAAAAAATTATGTATGCACATAAAAATCGCACTTTAAATAATTAATGTATAATCATAACAAATAAATTATGTGCATAAACAATATGCATAGAATAGGCATATAGCATGACTTAATGTATATATTTATTTTAATAGATCCGAAATAAATAAATATATTTGCCTTTCGTAAATTATTTAACATCAGGTATATACACCATACACTTCCAATTAAAATATGTGCAGTAATTTTTAAAGTAAAAATAATCAAATAAACGTAAATGTACATTAACAGGTAATTTTCTTTATTTAATAATATTTTCTTCTTTTTTATATTATTTTTTTTTAGTCTGATTTTTAAAATACCTTAGACTTAACGGTGTAGGTGTAACCTAAGCTGTCGACCAGTTTTCTTTTCAGGCGTTGTGATCCTTGAGTAACGAACTCGAAGGTGATGTCTTCGGCATGCTGTGGATCAATAGTGGAGTTGATGGAATCATCAGTGATGTCATCTTCTACTTGGCGTTCTGGAATGCTGACTGAGTTTCTAGATATCTCGAAGGACGAATCGTTGAGATGTTCTGTAGAAAGCCGGGTGCTTTCATGGTCTGGTTCGTCAGCACTGACATCTCTGGTGTTGCACTGGCTACAGGTCCAGTCAAAGGGCTCTGTGCTCTTTACCGCTTGCCGGTACTGCTCTCTAGATACACCTATAAATGAAAAAAATTAAGTTATATTTCTCATTGTGTTTTCATATGCGCTTAAAGCAAACATAAATGCAGTGGATTTTCATGTATTCTGTTTGTTGATTGATTGATTGGTTGTATTCTTGAAAATTTCTCGTAATATTTTATGTATAATCTTATTTCTTATCATTTGCTTACAAGGCAATAATCAATGGTAATTTTCGTTCTAAAAAGGCGAAAAGTGGTACGATAAATCATAAGCTGTTAAATATTTACCATTATTTCATAATTTTAAAGCTATTTAAAAGATATATTTTTTTGGGTCAAAATCGTAGCTAATGCCTCTTTAAACATTTTAACATTTCTAAAACAACAATACATTATACATAAGAAGATAAAGACAAAATGTACAGATTTTTTACTATATACTGTATATAATAATCTTTATTGCATATAAAACCCTTTTGGGTATAGCAATATAAACATAAACTAACATTACTAATATTAAACAGAAAATATATATACATGTATAAACAAATACAACTACCACCGTTTGATAAAAACAATATCATTATCATAAAGTTACACCACACTGGGAACAATTTCTTTATCAGGATTAAGGGAATCTAGTTGATTAAAGTGAGGATATTTTGTTTTTATAAAATCAATAAAGGCAGGTCTAATATTATCAGTACAATCAAAGAAAAAGTGGAATATTTTTTAATAGAGATTTTAGCAATTTTAAATGGCCTACTGAAAGCTTCAAAATCACTTTTATCTATTTCTAATTCGGCAAATATAAATCTAATACATTGTAGTCATTTTTGTCTTCATGGTTTTTGTTTACTGGTGATTTAAACACAAATGTCGATTTTTCCGATTTTATTTTTGTTAAAATATATACATGTAGCAAATTTGACGACAGAAAACAAAAATTGACTTTAATACATAAGAAAATAAAAAGACGAAAAAGGGTGCACTCGACTCGCAACCGCAAGTGATAAAGTTTACTAGTTACTTGCCCAGGGTCGGTGATATAGCTTAAATATTGCTGAAAGTGGCGTTAAACACGAAAAATTCAAATTATATTATCTCCTTGCCCTACACCAATTTCTGGAACTATACGATATTGATCGCCAATACGAATACTAACTTCATTTAATATGTACATATTTTGTAAAATATCATAAAATTTTGCCTTTATTCCTATCTTCGACAACTTATAGAATATATGTAGATATTTGAATAAATGAAACATAACTGACATATATGTTGGTCACATAGTAGAGTTACATTTCTATGAAAGTAAAGACTTACCAGAGTCACATGTGCGATGTTGCCATCTGTCACACTGGTCACACTGCAAGGCTTCTTGCTTTGGTCGAACATGGACTTTACAAACCACACACGGATAAAACGTAGACATTGTGAATGCATGGCTAAAGTTTCGCTGTGTTTTATAATATTTGTACCAAGCTGGAAAAATTACTCAAGCCATATCGGCTTGTATCCTTGTCTATACACCGTTCAATTTATCCAATTAATCACTTTCACACTTCCTTTTATCTTCGTAATTAGTTTATTAATTGTCGGTAATTATATATCATGATGCAGTAATAAGACACACGCTTTCGGCTGATCAAACAAAAAATAATTAATATATTTATGTATTAATAAGAAATAGGCTGAATACCACCTTTCGGTTGATCTGACAGAAAAAATAGAATAAGTGACCAGTAATAAGTACATGTATGGGGTCGACTTGTCTCGAAAGAGGGGCCGACTTGTCTTGGGGCCGAGATTGAATAGGGCCGAGTTGTCCAGGGGCCGACCTTGTTTGGGGCCGATTTGTCCTGTTACCACTTATATGGGTCCTTAAAATTCAATAGGACATCAATTTCCAATTACTTTAATTTTGGTCACTTATGTCACACTTTGGGGTCTTTTTTTTTTTAAACAGCCCATATAGGGTATATAGGCCGCGTGACCTCTATGAAAGCGATTCAAGCTCCTGTGCATCTGCTCTTAATATAAATGGCAATGCGTTTTTGACACGATTATAAGAGAAATTTTGGAAATAAAAATATTTACTTACTCCTTTCAATGTCTATACATTACATGGTATTTCGGTATAAACAAAAGACATATGACTCTATGACTAGCCTATATCGCTCGCTTCTCAGGTCACACCTGCTCTTAATATAAAACTAACTATTCTGTTATTTAAAAAACAACTTCGTCTTCCATTGTCTCTGCGCGAAAACAGGAAGCGGAAATAATAAAAGAAACTACGACCGGTCATTGATATGAAGTAAAAAGCGGAGTTTTAATTCAGTCTTAAATAGTGATACATGTATTAATATTGTTATCACTTTTCGTCCGTTATCATCTTCGGTGTCGTCGTCAAGCTGCGTCTGTTACAGTAAGTGGACATAATTGTTCGTCACCTCATTCAAAAAATGTATTTCCCCTATAAATCGCTTAAACATGTAGATTTTCTGTATCTCTATTTCCATTGAAAATAAAATAAATCAAACCGTTCATATTTTTGCGGTCGTAATGTAAATTGCACCAGAAACATTTCCTTTTATCGGCTACGGTAGAAAAATAATTTTATACATTTCATATTCAAAACAATCATTTTTGTGGTTTTAAACACCGATCTTCGTCTCGCTCTCTAATCTCGTTGAGCGGATTAGGACTCCGAAGAAATTTTCTGTCTGTATCTTCATCCATCGGAATGCACCGGGGGTCAAATTTTAAATTTCCATAATACCCTTGATAGGGATTGAAACGAGATTAGGATGAAGATACAGATAAAAATTTCTTCGGAATCCTAATCTCAACGAGATTACTCGCTCTACTGCAACAAAAGGATTGATCGCAATTTTTGCTCGGTTCATGAAGAAATAACCCCAATCAGGTTAACGTGTTACCCGCGTACGTAGCGGATTACGTAAGGGTGTGTACAACCTGATTGAGGTTATTTCCAAGGATTCATAAATCCTGGTTACTTCGAATGAACCGAACATATAATTTCGAACAATCCTTATAAATTAATTCAAACTTTTTTTTGCTATGATATTGAAAAATATATTTATTTTTCAAAATAAAGCAAACTGAATCGGAAATAAATGTAAATAACTCCAAAGGTGCCTCATTTAAAGAAAATCACCCGATGACAACGGCACATGCGCGACGCCTTGAGAACGACGTCTAATAAGTGTGGAACATACGATATAACCTGGTTTGGGTCAGTTTACATCTTAATAAACCGCGAAGCTGTACCACATTTTTGAGTTTATTTCGAATGAACCGAACAAAAAATTGTGATCAATCCTTATAAATTCCTAATTATTTTTTTTCCTTGTCCTAAAAATATTTTGACGGATAATAATTGCTTAAAAGAATTAAAATTAAAAATGTTCTCAATTGAGACCCCAACATGCGACTTCCGGTTAAAATTTTTATCTATGACATGATGGATAAAAAATTCTAACCAATCAAATTCAAGCATTTGCTACAAATTTATTTATTTTCAAATATCATAATTGTAAGTTAAATTCTCTAAGACCAAAATCATACATATCAGCAGTGTTAGACACTGTTAAATTGTCCGTAAATGAACCGAAATTAAAATGGTACAAATCGGCGTTTTTAAGAGGGGTTCAACAACGTGTGAAGGAAACTTTGTTATATATTCTTCATTCGTATTGTTCCGGATTTTATATAGATATGACTGTGGTACAAGCTACTTACCTTTAGCATTCTCTTAATTTTAGGTAAATTAATTGACACCCCAGTCTTATTTATATACCCATGTACTTGTGGACTGCGTCCTCATGAGTTTAAAAATAAAGCTGTGTTGTATTTACCGAAAAACAACAGAAAGCAGGGGCGGATCCAGGATTTCAAGTTAGGGGGCGCACTTAAAATAATAGCGCCGAGCAGAGCAAGGCGCGAAAAATGTTGGGGTATTTCGTGTGAAAAATCACGATTTTAAGCAAAAAAACAGTATTTTTTCCAATTTTAGGGGCCGCGCGCCGGGTGCGCACCCCCCCCCCCCCCCCCCGCTGGATCCGCCCCTGGAAAGCTATTAAGTAATTAACGCATAGAAAATAATAAATTGCCGGTTTCAGAAAATCGATTACTTTTATATGGAAAAAAAATCCAGTATATTCTTTGAACAAGAAAATTTATTTTTGATAACAAAAATGTTATTTGCGATATACAAAATTAATTTCTATTATGCGAAAAAAAAATATGCATCGTTCTTATG
Source organism: Gigantidas platifrons (assembly GCA_002080005.1). Lineage (NCBI taxonomy): Eukaryota > Metazoa > Mollusca > Bivalvia > Mytilida > Modiolidae > Gigantidas > Gigantidas platifrons. The sequence goes on along the minus strand of MJUT01060282.1, from coordinate 237,773 downwards.
TATAAAAAAAATGAATATCTGACATCAAAAAAATATTTTCCGATATCAGAACATCGATTCTTAGAAATAGTAGCCACCCGCCAGGAGACATTGATTCCGCATTAAATATCACATACATGGGTGAATCTCTGGGTGAATCTCATATAACCTTGGCATTAGGATATTAAAACATAGAAAAATAAAACTCGACCGGCACAAATCACTATTGTCACACTGTGCGGTGTCCTCTGTGAAATGTGCCTTCGCGTGTAAAGAGCTGTGACTTTTTGAACACTTTTGACGATAGGACATTCAGCGTGGAAAGAATATTGCTTTATTTTGCAATAGACTTCCAATTTTAAGCATTACAACTTATTATACAAAAGTTTCACGATGGCCTTTATCGCCGGTTTAGGCGGAATTCTTAGATTCACCAGGTATACTACGACACAAGGAAGCAATGACTGCCTTGAATGTGATATACATGTACTTGGTATATTTGCAGTAAATGAAAATTAGCAGTTATACGACTTCTGAAACTGCTGTAGCATAATCTATGTCATTATTAATGCTTTAAAGTTTGGATATCTGTTTTTTACCCAGATTACCCAAAGCCGACATGATCCAGCTATTTGACTTCCTTTGCAGTTTACTGAACATTTAATATATAATTCGATGTCAGGTAGCGTTACTTATATTCGAGGATCTTAAAAAAAATTCTTATATAGTTCATTGCCTTCATTAGTGCATCATAAAAGCATGAATAAAACACCATATACTTCTAAACAGTACCTTTTGGTACGTCAAACAGACTTACAGTTGTCAAATTGGACGACGTCAAACAGCTTACATTGAATATATTTTAAAATGTCTATTTATTTGGCAAAGCTGAGGAATTCATATCTGTAATTTTGCATACACTGTGTTCATATCTATTGACATTACCAATACAAGTATCGGGAATATTATTCAAGGATAAAGGGTAAAACGGGACAATCTTATTTTATCCTTGTTCAAAAGAACCTATTAAAATGGTAAATATGACGCTATAGGGCTAATACATTAAATAAAACAAAGATGCAGTCCTTGCATTAATCAATCATACGCATTCTGTCAAGTTGTTGGACATATAGGTTATTAGAATTTAATGAAAACATAGAAAAACTTACCTGCCGTGAAAGCGTGAGATGTCGAATTCCACCGAAACCGCGCAATGTAGTTTACAGATGAGCACGCCAATAAGAGATTTCAGGCGCACAGGTTCCTATACTGTAAGAAAAGTCAAATTATTTGGGGTTTTTTTATGATTCAGTTTATTTAAGATTTTGTAAAAATTAAAACGGAATTTGAAGTGTTGCAATGTTTATAAATATGAAAATATTTATTAAACTTAAGAATATTTTATTATTCAAATAAAACAAATGCATCAGACACAAGTCTTTATTATGCTTGGCAATGCGTTTTAACAACAATTTTGGAAACAAAAAATAATTACTTGTATATAGATCAGGGGCGGATCCAGGGCGGGGGGGGGGCCCCCCCCCCTAAAAATTGGAAAAAATATGATTTTTTTGCGTAAAATCGTGATTTTTCACACGAAATACCCCCAACATTTTCGCGCATCGCTCCGCTCGGCGCCATTATTTTAAGTGCGCCCCCTAACTTCAAATCCTGGATCCGCCCCTGTAGATTGTATTTTTATGTGATCTAAACGAAAGTCTCTTGGCGCTAGGACTAGGATACATTGCTCGCTCAGGTCACTTCTACACTAAATGCAAATTTACACCAATTCAAGGAGGAAAATTTTACATCATCATAAACTGGAAGTTTATTTCAAAGATATTACTCCCAGATCATAATAAATTTAGGCATCATGATCATCGGTGCGGGCATCGAGTTTGAATTGTGAAATGTTGAATTAATGCGTCAGACTCCACAGATTCTTTTTTCTTGTCTTTTAAGGAATTGACAAAAAAGGTGGGGTCATTTTTACCAATCTAATTAAAATCATATATCTCTCACTTGTTGCGCATATGTATTGTGATCAATATGCTGGTCAATGGTATCCCCTCTCCTGAATTTCTAGATGACAAATTATTTTACCTATCCTGCAAGGGAATTTCTTACCTAGCAGCAAATCTGAAAAAGTCCATACATGTTGCCCTGAATATTCCCTTGCCACAAAGGGATTTTGTGACATAGTTTATCATGTTTATTGTGCTTTATATAACAAGGAGTTATATGTGCTTGCATTATATTAACGACTCCTTAATATAGTTTTAATCAATATTTTTTATTGTTGGCTTTTCTGATACTGTTACTATAGTCACAAAACTGGCGTGGCACATAAGTTCATCCTAATGGAATGGACCCTTGGTGCTTCAAGTAGTCATACTATTTCTTTATTTTAAGATACATTTTATTTCTTCCTCAATTGTTCAGAGAGGGATCAATACACACCTAAGACTATGGCTCTAAACTAGTGGTGAAAACATTAGTGCTGTTGGTTTTTTTGGGGGGATTTTTTCCTCATCTTTTTTTCATTGCTTGTTATGTTATAAAACAATTGTAATATGATAATAGGTGTCACCTAACTTTGGACGAAGTCCAATATTTTTTTTTTAAACAATATTAACTCGGATATATGGACCTATAATATTTTTTCAAAGTAGACCGAGGGTGGATCCAGATTTTCTTTAGAGAGGGGCAAATATAGGGGGACCCAGACCCAAATCTTCCGTCGTTTTTTAAGTCCCGATGTAGGTACGAAACGTCCGCATCCGATTTTCTGCACAGATTTAACCATGTATTGACTTCCGGTATGTCATTTCCGGTGCATGAAAATTTAGTCATTAGTATATAGAAAAAAATTGCTATTTCTACCATAGTTGGGACTTCGTCCCATAATAAATGCTCATATTTATTGTATATGCCCCCTGTGGGTCTTTGATTTGTGAATTAATAAACTTATGACTTATGACTTATGTATTCAGGTCGGATCCGTCATACATATACTAGCACAAATCTCTCAAGAACGATAACTCGTTTGTTGTTTCCGGAATTTCGATTTTAAGGATTTTATCAGATGTCAACAAACTCTCTTCTTTGATTATTTATTGTTCGGAAATATGTAAATGGCTGAAGCATCATCTTCGGCAACCAACACTTCGGTTGTTTTAACAACTGAATCTCGAGAGGTAGTGTACAAATGTAAACGGTAAAGTGAAGCCACTGAAGGGTTAGAATTCAAGTCAAATCGCCCCACTGAAAATTCGCCCCCGTCAAAAACACCCCCACATTTCAACAAAATCGCCCCAAATTAATCAAGATCGCCCACATTAATGAAAAGAAGAAATTAAGTTGACTATAAAATCGAAATATGTACAATGATATTGCCCTCTAATACTAAAAGTCTCTAGTCTAGATAGATGGTTCATTTTAGATACGATAACGTAACCCTAATTCCCTTGTGCTCCATTTAGGGTTACGAATCGATCTCATTCAACGTATGGGAGCCAATTAAAATTTTCGTTCCGTGAATATTTCAACTTTCTTTTTGCATATCTGGTCATACATGTACATATCTTAATATTATTCCCAACAATTTTTAAGTAATGGTGATACGAAATAACTAAGTGTTACAAATGTACAATCCCTGTTTCTATCTTCAAGACCGGTTTCGTATTTGAAAATTGTTTCTTGTCCGCCATAACACCTTACGTAGACCCTCGCGATGGGCGGAGCCTATCCATATATGCCAAATATGGAAACTGTTAATACGAAAAAGTCTGTTTTACTATAGAATTGATCCAAATAAGGATATCTCAAAAACGAGGCAAGTGCACGTGAACTAGCAACTTGTAAACAAAATGTCGGACAGAAAGAAGATTTCATGCATTCAAATTTTCAGATGGATATAAGTCTACCATGGATTGCTGCAGCGATTATTTAGCACCTCAAGGTTTACCTAAATATATTTATCTTTCACCCCCGTTAATTTTTCCAACCACTTACAACAGAATTAGGACAAAAAACCACCCGGTGTGAATCACTCCGGGCGCTGCTCCCATACGTTGAATGGGATCGATTCGTAATCCTAAATGGAGCACAAGCGGAATGAGAGTTACGTTATCGTATCTAGGTTCATTTATGAAACGGGCACGGCCATGATTCGATGAATGCTCGCGAATCTGAAAATTATCTGGCAATTTCACGCTCATCCAGTGCATCAAAAAGTGTAGAGATTTTTTGGGCCGAGATATATCGTGGACGACTTTTTTTTAGGGCCGAATCTACAAATGTAGTCTCATTCAATCGAACTGTCGTTCCTTACGAAATCTCAAATTAAAAGTTAACTTCCACGTAGAGACAAAAATTCTTGTCAGTATGTCAGAAGAGATTTAATAAATTAAAAAATATCAATATAAGTAAAACAAGCTAACAAAATGACTAATTACACACGGGTTCCAGGTTTCAGTGGTATCGGACATATGAGAGAGGGTACAAGACTTAGGATCACCTTTGCGCTTTATGTTAAGAAGATCTTCATTAGTTGAGTGTGTTAGTGTGTTACACGGAACGTGTTTACAATGTGCAGAATTTTTTTTTATCCATCGTTATATATATGCAGCCATGTTTGTCAAAAAATCCTAGGTACACATTTTATACCATAAAGAGCTCGCTGATGCTTGCATATAAAACTAAAAGCATGAGACATCCGATCAAATGTGATTGCATCATCATGTAGTATATCATTTTATTTGCTTTTATAGGCTAGTTAAACTTGGATTCGATTTGTTTGTACACAGGAGTCGGAAGTTCTATCAATAATAAATGTTTTTTTATCGTTGCCCAGCGATCTTCGAGGTGCCCTTATACCTTATTATTGATAGAACTTCCGACTCCTGTGGTTTGTATGATGCATTATTGTTTGTATATCAGCTTAAGAATCTTAAAACATATTATTACATACTTATAGTTAAAATAAAGGCATTTTTGCATGACCAATATGACCGGAAGAAAACTGTCCATATTTTCACACCCCGGGAAAATAACCGGTTATTGGATTACTACAAGATCATTTCCATATCAAGGCCCATATTGACCCAGGCCAATATGGGCCTCGACTTCGTCTCAGGCCAATATGGGTGTCTCTTTTCTAGATGTCGGAAGTATGTAATAAATAGTTTAATACATGGGCATTTCCATATTGGCCTGGTTATCATTCCTCGACCCATATTGGCCCTCGACTGCGTCTCGGGCCAATATGGGGGTCTCAGGATGATAACCAGGCCAATATGGAAATGCCCATGTATTAATCTGTATATATGAAACAGGCACGGCCATGAATGCTCGCGAATCTGAAAATTTTCTGCCGATTTCATGCTCATCCAGTGCATCAAAATAGTGTCGATATTTTCCAAAGAAATCACAGGGAAGAAAATTTCTTCAGATGTCAAATCTCAACTAGATTATTGCAACCAGAGATCCAAGTGATATATTGCCTATTCATACTGTAGATAAGACTTCGATTTTGACCAAAATGCTATGTGTGTAATGAATGGACACTCAAACTTTGAAAGTGAAAAGAACAGAACATGAAGAATTATTTTTTATGTCAGTAACCCATGGGAAAGTGAAATAAAAAAATTTACTTTCCTGTTGACCCCCAAGAAAAGTTTGAAATATTTAATGCAAAATCCTGCGTTTAGTTTTGATTATAAAGTATATGTGTAAGTTTGACGTAGAAAACTGCAACGTCGATATCTGGTACCTCATATAAATGTAATTTTTTACTTATAGTTTACATACATTTGTACATGTATACATGTATATGGAATTCAGAAATAGAAAAAATATGTAAACCAGAACTTCGGAAACTGATATTTCTGATAAGAGCAAAGTAAAACAATGAGCGGGAGCGGACTTATAACACTTTGCCATGGGAGGTACAGATTAGTGTGTCACTTTCCTGTGTTTTTTTTACTTTCCCCGGGAAACAGGAAATGGAAATTTTTGGCCTTTCTTCATTCATGACTTATCACAGAGTTTGTAACAAGAGTAACATGACAGGTGCCACTAGTGGAGCAGGAATGACTTACCCTTCTGGAGCATTTGCATTCACCCCCAGTTTTTAGTGGGATTCGTGTTGTTTGATCATTAGTTTTCTGTGTAATGTCTTGTAGATCATTATACATTGTACAAATGTATGTCCTTTTGGTCATTGTGTTGTCATAACAAACACAACATTTGCAAAAACATCAATCTTTCCTAAAATTTGAAAATGTAATAAAATCTTTGTTTTATCATGCTGTATACAATGTATGTTTTATTTTACAACTGAGTGCAGCTCATGGCGACTTTGAATCCCGCTCATGGAGAGGTGTACATGTACACTGTACTTGATACAACATTATGTGATAAAATTTGTCAGTGGTTTCCTCCACCAATAAAACTGACTGCCACGATATACATGTAGCTGAAATATTGTTGAACGTGGTGCTAAACACCATAATCCTAACAACTGATTACAAAATATCACAATTCTCTTAAGTCTAAATGAAAAGAATGAATTTAATGTCTTTAAAAATAAACATACTTATATTATTTATGGTAGGTCGATGGTTAGCACCAGCCATACTCAGCTTTTCCCATCCAATGAAACTAGCTCTAGACTATTATTCAAAGTGAAATATTGTTGCAAGTAGCATATTCAGTAAAAAATGAAGGAAAATAACCCCAAAACCCAAAAAATAAAAACAAAAACAAAAACACGGAAGTTTCCTATTGTAGCATATTACATGTATGTTCAGTGTACAAGTATATATACATAAATTGTGTTTATTTATAGGCACAACCAAGTCCAAGGTTACACTTGAAGTTACAGCGACCTAAAAATGATAAGAAGGTCAAGTGGACAACAGAAACTGTAGATAATGAACATATGAATAAGAAAAAATCTAAATGTAAGTCAAAGGTAGTTTATGTCGAGATAAACATGGTAAAATAAGACACAATTACAGTGAATTATAATAATTTGTTATAAAGAAACTCCATTCCTTATATTATGAAAATTAAATCAGTAATATTAATACAGGGACAAAACTTGACATTTTTGCTTTGTACATGTACATATGTATGTGTAAATATATAACCAATGATATTCCTGCTTATATATAAAGGGGTACCAATGTCAGTAGAATGCCACACCTTCCAATTGACAACATTCACAATTAATACCAGTGTTCTATGGCAGCCCATACAAGGCAACATTTTCCAATCTTGTCCATGTGGTCTATCATATCTTTCTTTCACTATTGAATCCAAAAGGAGCACCCCTTTAATCATACTGATTTCTATGCGAAATTGATATTTTTTAGCTTGCTTTTGTCATGCATTTTGCTAAAAGAAAAGTTTGTAGATACTAAAGGTGTAATCAGAAGCCATCAATCAAAGAAGGCCAGACAATGCAATACAATATATATGGCCAAAAGAAAATAAGACAAGAAGACTAACAATGGTCTACAAAGAGTACACGGAACACTAAAGACAGAGCAACACGGAACACTAAAGACACAGCAACACGAACCACACTAAAACTGGTAGTGAACTCCAGAACGGTAAGCAGTTCCTACTCCACTAGTGGCATCCATCATGTTACTATTAACCTACAGTACAACCTGCTTTAATGACCACCTCTTTTAACCAATAAATAACTAACTATGTGGTTTAAATTTTGATTTTTACCTGTACCGTCACAGTCAATCTAATTACCTTCAAATCAGATCTCTCACTTGCTCTCCTTTACTGATATGTCACTGTGTGGGAGATCTGAGGAAACACATATCACATGTGAGTGATCCTATGTACATGTACCATCCAAAGAAAATGGTGATTGTGAGACTATGAAGTGTTTCTACTCTGCTTTGCATGCTACGAGCAATGTGATTGGCTGAAAAATGTTGTACCAACACACTCTTCTAAAACAAGGGGCAATCTCTGGTGCTTCAGATCTAGAAGATTCATTGTGTTTTTTTGGATTGCCTTCATGCATATTCCAAGAAAACTGAATTATCTGTTCTGACTTTTGGAATTTACCAGTCGTCCTCCTGATATGATGAAGAAACTTTTTCAAGTTGTGATTAAAAACTACAATCTAAATTCTTTACATAAGATTATGAAAAGAAAGTTTAACCAGTGATGGTCATCAATACCACCAATATTAACAAAACAAACAATCATCTCTCATCTTAACTGAACTCATGATCACTGAACACACAAAACACCATGATCACTGAACATACACAAAACACCATGATCACTGAACACACACAAAATACCATGATCACTGAACACACACAAAACACCATGATCACTGAACACACACAAAACACCATGATCACTGAACACACACAAAACACCATGATCAAAACACCATGATCACTGAACACACACAAAACACCATGATCACTGAACACACACAAAACACCATGATCACTGAACACACACACAACACCATGATCACTGAACACACACAAAACACCATGATCACTGAACACACACAAAACACTGATCACTTAACACACACAAAACACCATGATCACTGAACACACAAAACACCATGATCACTGAACATGCACAAAACACCATGATCACTGAACACACACAAAACACCATGATCACTGAACACACAAAACACCATGATCACTGAACACACACAAAACACCATGATCACTGAACACACACAAAACACCATGATCACTGAACACACACAAAACACCATTATCACTGAACACACACAAAGCACCATGACATTGAACACACACAAAACACCATGATCACTGAACACACACAAAACACCATGATCACTGAACACACACAAAACACCATGATCACTGAACATACACAAAACACCATGATCACTGAACACACACAAAACACCATGATCACTGAACACACACAAAACACCATGATCACTGAACACACACAAAACACCATGACATTAAACGTTGAAAATCCATGTCCTGGCTTCGAACAGGCACAAAAATGTGGCACGTAAATCAGATCCCAACCCCCTAATAATTACTGGATCTCCAACGGCAATACATATACATGTATATACATATGACTATAACCTGCACAGATTCACTTCCACTCATAAAGACCACATACTATCACAAAAATGAATGAAAACCTGTACAGATTCGCTTCTACTCATAAAGACCACATACTATCACAAAAATGAATGAAAACCTGTACAGATTCACTTCCACTCATAAAGACCACATACTATCACAAAAATGAATGAAAACCTGTACAGATTCACTTCCACTCATAAAGACCACATACTATCACAAAAATGAATGAAAACCTGTACAGATTCACTTC
>MJUT01060282.1:214394-227580 GCA_002080005.1 Gigantidas platifrons | reverse complement strand
CAGATTCACTTCCACTCATAAAGACCACATACTATCACAAAAATGAATGAAAACCTGTTCAGATTCACTTCCACTCATAAAGACCACATACTATCACAAATATGAATGACAAAATAAACATTGACAGTACAATAGCAGGGTCAATAAACGCTCATACAATGTAGTTAACTGACTATTAGCTGGGAAGGTAGAATATGTTGGCTAAATTTAAGACCATTACTCTTTAGACAAAACAATCATAATTGATACATCTAACAGATTTAGTATCAATTCATGATGAGCATCCAACAAAATTAATGATCTTTGTGGGAGACCAGGATAAATAGGTCATCAAACTGTTGAATCAAATATTGAAAAAAAAAAAAGTAATATTATGCGGAATGAAATATAGATACACTAATTTTGGTTTTACAACTACCTGTACAATCAGTACCTATTACACGTGTACCACTTAAGTTGAGGGTTCAAACCCCACTCATGGCAACGTGTACTTGATACAATATAATGTGATAAAGTTTGTCAGTGACTTGCGATAGGTCGGTGGTTTACTCCAGGAACTCCAGTTTTCATCCACCAATAAAACTGTCCACCACGATATAACTGAAATATTGTTGAAAGTGGCGTTAAAGACCATGAACCAAACCAAAACCAACTAATTTTGGTGTTGAATGTCAAGGTTAATTTTGATTTTAATTATTACATTTTAGGTTGTTGTATATATGAGAAACCACGCATGTTTGGAGAGTCCTCTGATGAGGATGATGATAACGACGGATGTTCACATAGTTGTCGTGGACATAAAAATAAATGCTACAAAGCCAATGATGGACCAGGTAAAGTTTTGTAATTTTGAATTGCATGATTTTTTATAAACATGTTTTGTAGATCGTTGTTTGTCCTTTTGTAATTTTTATTACAGATTCTGATTATACCTTTGTTATCTTCAAACACTTCTTACATCTGTAGATATATATGTAGTGGTAATTTTATGATTTTATATAATAATTAATATAAAGATTATGAAAAGAAAGTTTATACAGTGATGGTCAATAATTTCACCAATATCAACAAAATAAACAACCATCTCTCACCTCAAGCCATTGAAAGAAAAAAAAAGCTATGGCATATGACAGGGACAGGCACAAAATTTAAAATATGGTGGGGCTAAACCAGTTAGTAGGATCCTATATACACATTTAGTTGTTTAATGTCTTTTTCAAGAATATTTCAGTTATATCGTGGCAGTAAGTTTTATTGGTGGAGGAAACCGGAGTACCTGGAGAAAACCACCGACCTGTCACAAGTCACTGACAAACTTGATCACATAATGTTGTACATGTATTGAGTACACCTCGCCATGAACCGGGTCCAAACTCACAACTTTTGTGATGATAGGCACTGATTGCACAGGTACTCATAAATCCAACTACCATACGATTAAGACCATGATTACCCCTAACTGGGATGTAAATTGTTGCATTTTTTTGGCTGTACATTAATATTATTTACATGTTTTTTTGTACATTATATCATTACAGGGCCCACGGATGAAGCAGGTCCAAGTAGTTAATGACAGGCAGAATTATAACCTGATTACATGATGTTGTTGCTTTATTGAATTCTTTGTTAGCTGTGATTTTTTTGTATGTACCGGTAAATTTGAACGATGAAATTTTATGATGGCAACTTTTATGATTGATTGAATATAATGTTTTGCTTCTATTCTTATTATTTGTTATTGTTTAGCCTTAAGTGATTGTACAATGGGTTAGAGGTTATGGTGTTTAATGCCACTTTCAACAATATTTCAGCTATATTGTGGTGGTCAGTTGTCTTGGTGGAGGAAACCGGAGTACCCGGAGAAAACTACTGACCTGTCCCAATTCACTGAAAAACTTTATCACATAATGTTGTATCCGGTACACCTCGCCTTGAGCAGTTTGGTTTGGTTTATGGTGTTAAACACCACTTGCAACAGTATTTCAGTTATATTCAGCTTTATTGATGGAAGAAACCGGAGTACTAGGAGAAAAACCAAAGACCTGTCGCCGGTCACTGACAAACTCTTATCACATAATGTTGTATCGAGTACACCTCGCCATGAGCGGGGTTCAAACACACAACGTTGGTGGTGATAGGTGATAGACACTGATTGCATAGATAGTTGTAAATCCAACTACCACAAAATCACGACCACGACGGCCCCAATTACAAAGTTGCTATTTTACCATTGATATAGCACTGCTAGAGTATCTGCTAATTTTACCATTGATATAGCACTGCTAGAGTATCTGCTAATTTTACCATTGATATAGCACTGCTAGAGTATCTGCTAATTTTACCATTGATATAGCACTGCTAGAGTATCTGCTAATTTTACCATTGATATAGCACTGCTAAAGTATCTGCTAATTTTACCATTGATATAGCACTGCTAGAGTATCTGCTAATTTTACCATTGATATAGCACTGCTAGAGTATCTGCTAATTTTACCATTGATATAGCACTGCTAGCGTATCTGCTAATCTGTTATTCCGAACAATAGCGAGTAGTAAAATTTACATCCACTAGACTTGATCACGATTGGTTGTGGGAAAGGAGACCCCTGACTTCATATGGTATATGATGTCCTTAGATGCTAGTGGAATCCGGATGAAATAGAAAGAAAGAAGAACAATCAAATATATTATTTAGAGTGATGGTGAAGTGTATTCAATAGCACCTTATATGACAGTTAGTTTTTTTCTTCTTCAGGTTACTCCGATTTCCTCCACCAATAAAATTAACACTAATGTTATAAATGAAATCTGGGTTAAAGCATCACAACACACCTATGTGACTATTTTGCCCCCCCCCCTCCTTACACACACACATGACAAGAAAGAGAATGTCAGAGAAGGAATTTTGATTGTTTGCATGTTTTAAATCTAAATATTGTTGTTTACATCTTGTCAGACGATTTATACACTACCATAACTCAGATATGGTCTGTTCTTCACAACATGTATTTGATTACTGTTTTAGTTCTACACAGTATTAGGTGGCTGATTTGTAGAGAGAATAACAAATACATGTACTTCAAATAGCAAATAGTGTAGGATTAATTCTAATGCAATTGTAATGTAATGTGTATTTTCATTGGCTATCGAGAGCCGTCAAATCTGCAGTTGACAGGCCTGAAGGAATGCTATATTCCTACACCGAATGCACTTGTTTATAAACAATATGGCTGACCCAGATATTTCCAACTATGAATTTGACGCTGACGGCCTATTTAGGAGATAACTGTATTGTATTTGAAAATTTCACGGCATTAATTGGAGATTTGATGGTCGTCATATGAAGACTTCCAGTTTAAAATGTAAAGATCATACGTTATTGGCTTCGTGTACTCTTCAAAATAGATAGAATTGATCTAAAATAAGTTTTTAAGGTAGGCATTTTAATTATTTTTGTGTATTGTTGTACATATGACATGTAGGATTTCACGTTTTCAAGATGGCGGATCCTTAAACAATCACATTACTATTTTTTTAGCGGAAGGAATTTGAAAAGTGCATATATTTCGTCATTAATTTGTATGTTTTCAAACTAATGTGTACACGTTGGGAGAATTTCATTAGAATAGGAATAACAGTACTGTATTTGAAGAGTTGTCAATGTCAATTGTGGATTTGATGGTCGCAAATATCTGTTTTACTGACTCCGCTTCACGTCGCCAGTAAAACGGCATTTGCGACCGTCAAATCCAAAATTGACACCTCCAACTCTTCAAATACAGTACTGTTATTCCTTAAATAGTGTCCGCCGTGAAATATTGTCCTCTGTTACAATTGTTTTCTATGATAAAGTTCGAGAACGGAATAAAGCGCAGAGGTGACTTCTTTTGGTCTGTTGGGGATTTTTCATTTGAAAAAGATACAATCGGATACATTTTCACAGGACAATATTATGGCTTACAATAGAACCACATCAATGATGTTATAGTTAGTGTTCTCGCTTCAAGTCCGGTAGATTGTGGGATTGTGCCCCGGTTGGGCCAAACCAGAGACTATAAATTTGGTATTTGCTGCTTCTTTGTGAAGGAGTAAGAGCAAAGACTGGTTGGCTCGGAATCAGGATAATGTGTAAGGAGTAAAGAGACATGTCTTCCTGCAGACTGTTGTTTCAGTGAGTTAGCATTTATTAAAATCCAACTAAGTGTGTTGGTCTATAGTATACATATAGGGCAGACATCATTATCGTATTGAAATGTAACTTGCTCTTGCCATGATATAGATGAAAAAATTCCTCATTTTGTTTGTTAAACAACAATCTATAATATATGCTCTGAACAAAATTTGTATATCCAAAATAAGAGAACAATGAAATATGTAATTGACATAAAAAAACAAATCTCCCTCCAATGCATCATCATTTGTTAAACAAGTAAGCAAATACGGAACCCCATTTAAGCACCCAGAAAATATATAATTAACGTCATTGCATTTAATCCCGATCATGATGTTTTATTTGTGTGATAATTAAACCAAAATTTTAATTTACCAAATCTGGGATAATTAAGTATGTTGCTTAATCTATAAGGATTTAGCATTTTTAATTTATATAATATCATTGAGTTACAATATATTCACTTCAAATACATGTATATAATATTTTGAACATTTATTGATAAGCAGGATCTGCTTACCCTTCGTGAGCACATTGTGCTTTGATTGTCGTTGTCCTGTTTTCTTTGTCCCCAATGTTGCCAGTGTCTCTGGATTGCCTCTTTGATTTTCTCTAACCTATTTACGACATCACCCATATACAATATTTAAAATCAATGCAATTACATTTTACAGAACAAGAGAAATAAATATTACAATAAATAATTTAAGGAATTTTCATGAGATTAAAAACAGATACTTAAAGTTGATGGCTGAAATCTGGGTTTCTCTTTTTAAATGCATAAAATCCTAGATAATTTGACCATCTATCTGATGCCGACGTCCTACTACCATTATTAATGTTATGAAATTACTTCATTTATTGTAAAATAAAGACTTCAAAATAAGGAATTTCCACAATCTTCCCTCCTTTTGAATGACATACCGTAGTCCTCTTAAATTAATAGGGTTTGGAGTTCATTGAAATTATGAAGAAAATTTGACTATATATTTTCTAACAGAAAAAATCAAGTGACTGACAATTCTCCTTTCAACATCATATACAGTCAAACCTTCCCATGTGGTCACCTCTATTAAGTGGTCACTTGTATTAAAAGGTCACATTGTTCTTGTCATGTCATACACAATTTCATATGAATTGAACCTTTTTTATAAGGTCACCTGTCTTATAAGGCCACTTTTTCTTTGTCCCAAAGGTGACCTCTTAATACAGGTTTGACTGTTCTTAGATGGACTATTTTCAAATTTTTGATAAAAGTATGACATAAAAAGCTACAATTTCTACCGCTCAAAATTTTGAAAATCACCAGGCATATCACTCAATTCTTTAATAGTAGGGAATTTCCTTGTGTCCTTTATTCTTTTAGTCACTGTAATATCGGGTTGGGGTTTCGGTGTCTTATTTTTCCTATATTTTAAATCGGAAGAAAAGATAGACAAGTTTGCCTCGGACATCACTATATCAATACTAGACGGTCTAACAGATAATGGCGTTGATGTTCTATGTTCAATATCAAATGAGCTGTTCAGACTATGATTATGTGCGGGTACATTTGGAACATCACCGTTTGGCACTTTATTTTTGCGCATGCTCGCCGTACGTGTTGCTGGCGAAACTTGCTTATGTCTACTCATGCGACTTCTCGAAGTGGCAAGTGCAGTAGCGTGACTAAGCTTGCTCATTGTGATTTCTCTCGTCATATCTTCTCTAGCTGAAGCGTCTTTTTCCTTCAGAAGAGATATTACGCGTAGTTCTCGGTCAAGATTAGTTTTTACTCTATCGATAGTTGAAGACATATTCCGTCTTCGTTCTGCATCCTCCCGCATCTGTGTAGCAACACGACTTTTCATTGTGTCTATCCTTTCTACGGGAGGCTGGGGCTTTCTTACTATCGTAAGTTGTCCTTCCGGTTCCTGAAACTCAGAATTATGTTTCCACTGCTGAAGTTCCATACTTTGTGGTTGCCCATTTCTTATTGGTTTAACTACTAGATTGGGTTCGGTGATAATTTCTTTGTTTACGACAGTAGAAGTATCGGACATTGTCAATACAGTGTGTGCCCCTTTTGGTAATGTCTTTGGAACTGAAATATATTGTAAAATGATAAAAATGCATGACAACTCTTTTCAACATGCATGTTGAAAAGAGTTGTAGACCATTCAGGTTTTTTGTCCCAAAACAAATTTTATTTTTGGCTCTCCCAATCTTTGATTTTGAGCATACCTGAAGAATGTCATTCCTGGAATGGGTCGAAAACACTGATTTAGATATCTACGTTTTAATTGGCGGTTTTCATAGTTTTAGGGGCCAGGATGTCTATGCATGTTACCTTTCACTGACCTCTGTAAGACGACCTAGATAAGATGTAAGGTGCAAAGGTTGTTGATTCGGAATAAACTACGGAAATGCCATAGAATAGTAATTGCTGCTTCATTTTTGCCCTCCTCATCATATATGTCACTTGAACTTGTAAATAACGTTTTTACCGGAGTACACAGAGAAATCCACCAACCTGTCACTGACAAACTTTATCACATACTGTTGTATCAAGTACACCCCGCTTGAACGGGATTCGAACTCACAACGGTAGTGGTGATATGCACTGATTGCACCGGTAGATATAAATCCAGCTACCATACGATCACGACGGAATAGAAGTGAATATAACAAAATATGCAATTTATATTGTGAACATTTATTTGCCTCAAATTATTATTGATTGATTACAGATTGTTGATTAACATAAATTTAGCAGTATTTCATGACAAAAACAAGCTTAAAAGTGATTAATAGGTTTGCTGTCAATGTATGGGTTCGTACTGCATGTACATGTTCTAAGGGACCGACCATTTAACTTGCAAAGGGGGAGGGGAGGGGTTATGGTTTTTTTCTTTTCGTTCCGAAATTTTTTTTCGGACAACACGCGAGTTATATTTTTTTTTGTCACGCAATGCACGAAATTTTTTTCCAGAATTTAACTTTAGGTTATATGACAAAAACTCTGAATCAGATTATTTTTTTTTTTCCTCCACTAAGATCAGAATATTTTTTTCAGCAACATTGGGAATCAGAATATTTTTTTAGGAAATAACCATAACCCCCGCCCCCCTTTTCACGTTAAATGGTCGTTCCCTAATTAAGATGTTTGAAAATCTTCTCACCCTCTAGTTAATTGGACTTTTAACCAGAGTAAATCCATGTTTAACATATAACATTAAACAGTGTGGGACTCCCACTGGAAGAAGGATATCAACAGGGTAGAAATGGTACAACACAGAGCAGCTAGATTTGTCACCACCAACTACAGCTATCATCCAGGCTCAATGACATCAATATTACACTCACTACATTGGCCTACACTTGAAACAAGAAGAACATTGAACAGATTGATTGTGTTCCACAAAATTATTTACCACCGAATTGCCACTGAAATATCTCAACACTATCTAGTTACCAACAGAAAGAAAAGACACAGCCACTCCGTAAACATAATGCAACCTCAATGGAACACCAAAGTGTATGAATTCAACTTCTACCCGAGGACGATAAGAGACTGGAACAAGCTGCCAAGAGATACTGTTACAAACACCGACTCGGAAACCTTAAAGGGAAATCTCTGGTCACACTTGCACCCTAAGACCAGAGATCAGGCGATGCTATAGATGACCATTCTTGTTTTTATCCTGCACCAACCACATTTTAATTTGTACATAGAGTTTCACAATTTGTAAAGCACCTGCACTCGATGACACAGCATCAGCGTGATGGATTTCCCCCCTTGCTGATTAACGATAAAAGAAGAGTGTAATCCATATAGCAGTGAACAGTATGACCCAAATAACATTAAACACAGCTCAGTCCATATAACAGTTAATAACATAACAAAAAGAACATTTTTACATGTATGTCTGTCCCAAGCCAGAGCCTAGATTTAAAACGTCATGTCGTGTTCTGTGCTTCTGTTCAGTACGTTAAGATGAGAGGTGGACTTATATAATCCCTTTTGTTGTTATTCGTGGAACTGATGACAATCACTGTTTAAACTTTATTTTCATAATTGAACAGTGTTATCCATGTAACATTAAATGGTACTCCCGTGGATTTTTTCGTATGATACTTACAACTACCTATGCAATCAGTGTCTATAACCACTAATGTTGTGAGTTCGAATCCCGCTCAGGCGAGGCGTACACGGTACAACATTATGCGATAAGCTTAATAACAAAACTGACCGCCACGATATAGCTGAAGTATTATTAACCACCATAAGCATACTCCTAACCTTATAGTTTAGAGCGCACTTACTTATTACAATTTTTACTTCATGTTTCCTGATATATCTACGATAGAGACAAATCCCAATAACAAAAGCTAGAAATATAACTAGCATTATTGTAAACACAATGGCTAATATTTCACCAATCGTCAACAGATCTGACAGATCTGACAATGGAGACAATGAAGACAATGTAGACAATGGAGACAATGTAGACAATGTAGACAATGTAGACAATGGAGACAATGAAGACAATGAAGACAATGAAGACAATGAAGACAATGTAGACAATGTAGACAATGGAGACAATGTAGACAATGGAGACAATGAAGACAATGAAGACAATGGAGACAATGAAGACAATGAAGACAATGGAGACAATGTAGACAATGGAGACAATGTAGACAATGGAGACAATGAAGACAATGGAGACAATGGAGACAATGCTGTAAAATAGAAATGAGAAACTTGATATTCTATATTGTTTGTAATAGAAACTTGATATTCTATATTGTTTGTAATAGAAACTTGATATTCTATATTGTTTGTAATAGAAACTTGATATTCTATATTGTTTGTAATAGAAACTTGATATTCTATATTGTTTGTAATAGAAACTTGATATTCTATATTGTTTGTAATAGAAACTTGATATTCTATATTGTTTGTAATAGATGTATTTATGTCGGACAAAGTAAATATTGTTCCAAAGGGTTTTTTTAATTAAATATTTTACTCTACCTATATGGAATCAGTGCCCATCACCATTAAAGTTGTGAGTTCGAATCCCGTTCATGTCGAGATATACTCGATACAATGTTATGTGAGAAAGTTTGTCATTAACTTGCGATCGCGACAGGTCGGTGGTTTTCCTCCCGGTATACTTTGTTTTCCTCCACCAATCAGTAAAACTGACCGCCACGATATAACTAAAATATTGTTTAAAGTGGCGTTAAGCACATTAACCCCCATCAATATTCTACCGACGGACATCAGATGCTATTGGAAGTTTGATGTATACATGTATATCCTAATTATTGCCATCAGATGCTATTGGAAGTTTTATGCATACATGTATATCCTAATCATTGATATTAAATGTGTTTCATATAACTGCATCACTTTTTTTTAATAAGGGCCGTCGTGGTTGTGATTGTGGTAGTTGGATTTACATCTTTCTATGTAATCAGTGTCTATATATATATAGGGGCCCGGGTGGCTCAATGAGTTAGGTCGTTGGATCTAACAACTCATACAAGCCTATCACCAATACGGCGTGGGTTCGTGTCCGGCTTTGTAAATTACAAAAAAGGTGCACTCGACTCGCAGCCGCAAGTGATAAAAGTTTACCAGTTGCTTGCCCATGGTCGGTGGTTCTCTTCGGCTTCCTCCACTACTAAAACTGGTCGCCATGATATAGCTGAAATATTGTTGAAAATGGTGTTAAACACCAAAAATCAAATCTATATCACCACCACCGTTCAAATGCCGTCTTTTGCTATTAGTGTATTCGATTGGATGTAACTTTGTGATAGGTGTGTCAATGACTTGCGACAGGTTTGTGATTTTCAGCAGACACTCCGCTTTATAGCCGGTCGGATTCAGACAGGGCATGCGTGAGGAACCTACCTAACAACGAAGACATACAGATAAATAAGTGACAATACTATTTTCGCTGTAGCTATTTAGATCCTCTCATCGCCCTGGAACCGCTTGGAACCGCATAAAAACGATGTTCGGTTTGTCTTTACCTCCAGTTGTTTGTAGGAGGGCTTGAATGTCTTATTTAGGTTGTTTGTGTTTGTTTGCGTATAGTGGTGTCCAACACATATTTTTCCTCGTCTTGTGTCCACTAAGTTGCCAGTTTCTCTGGATTGTCCAATTTTGATTGCCCATTCGGTATTCTCTAACGTTTATTTACAATATGCGCCTCATAACAAAAGATCTAAACGTCCGCGTCTGAATACACCAAATATAACTGACTACCACAATAAAAATATATGATAATAGGTGTTACCTAACTTGGGACGAAGTCCAATAAAACATTTTAAACAATATTAACTCAGATATATGGACCTATATTTTTTTTTCAAAGTGCTGTTTCTACCATAGTTAGGACTTCGTCCCATATTACTGAAATATTATTGAAAGTGGCGTTAAAGATCATGAAAGTGACGTTAAGGACTAATTTAGCTTTTGATAATGTCACAGTTATTCACACGTAAGAAAGAACATATTTGTATTTAGCTTGATGATTTATTTCGTTATTTTGTTTTAGTTTTACACTCTTCAGATTTCAAACTACTAAAAAGACATAGAAAATCGAAACGTTACTTTATTCATTTAAAGTTTAAATTTATTATTTTGTATGGTCCATCTATTTTTTTGTATTCAGTAGCGCGAAAGCAAAACACAGCACTTTTCAGATTAAATATATTTATAAAACATCAATACTCACAACATGATGCTGAAAAATAAAAAAACAAAACATTGACAGAAGTACACAATAATAATTAAAAACGTAGATATCTAATTTAGTGCACACGACACGTTTCTGGAATAACCTTCATCAGGTACGATCAAAATCGAAAGATTGGAAAACCTAATAATTTAAAGTTTTGGGAGCAAAACATCCAAAGGACCTAAACAGGAGAGCCAATATCGGCTATGGTCAATATGCCTGAGGGAGGAGAACCTTAGTTTTATTAATAAATCATCTATTTACCAGAGAAGACAATAATATACATACAAATGATGACAGGAAAATTACCTACACCGGTATCACGTCCTGCTTCAATCAAATGTGGACATTTACACCTTAATACACGGAAAAGATGGGACTTGAGCTCTTATAAACATGTACATTTTGCTTACTATAAAGAATGGAACACATCTATTATAATATCATATATACAAATAAAACATATCGTATTGACATCCACGTTACCCCTAGGTGCTGTAACATTTATTCATAATTATAAATATTTCAAATATCTTAAACTGATCCCTTTAAAAGCTTTCTATTGGATGAAAACAACTCTTTGTTTGTCTATGTGAATCTTAAATCATAAAGTTATCTAAAGACTTGTCAACGAGAGGTAATTCGCCAGGAACCCCGGTCTCCCACATCACTCAACCTTCTCGTTTTGATATTCATGATGCCTTGTTGAAGTATCCTTCAATTAATCACCATATCCGTGTTTCTGTTGCATAAAACAGTAAACCTATGTTTATATTGTAGAAAGCAGCAAATCCATTTTTTTATTGCATGAAGACGTTGTCTGACTGAAAACGCATTTGTATACTTTCTGTTAGTAGTTGGTTGAAGTAGAACACCTGTGGTTGGTAAAGAAGACGGTTTCTGATCAAAAACACACTTGTATACTTACTTGTACTTGTTAGTTGAAGTAGAGTACCTGTGGTTGGTAGAGAGGACGGCGTCTGGCCAGAAGCACATTGTTATGCTTACTTATACATTTGTAGTAGTTAGTTGAAGTAGAGTACCTTTGGCTGGTAGAGAGGACGGTGTCTGATCAGAAGCACATTTGTATACTTACTTATACTAGTTAGTTAAAGTAGAGCACCTTTGGTTGGTAGAGAAGACGGCGTCTGATTGGAAGCACATTTTATACACATTTACAGTTGTTTGTTGAAGTATAAGAGCACCGTTGATTGGTTGAGAAGACATTGTCTGATTAGAAGTATATATTTATACTTACATATAGTAGTTAGTTGAAGTAGAGCACCTTTGGTTGGTAGGGAAGATGGCGTCTGATCAGAAGCACATTTATCAGGACTTTGACTAACATTTGTATAACTGTCATGCTGTTCAACAGCCTATAATGAATAAGTATTAGGGATAATGCTGTTTAACGCCACTTTCAACAATGTTTTTGTTTGTTTTCTTAACGTTTGGTTTTGTTAAACATTCACGGGTCAAAACTATTTCCACATCAAGACATTTCCATATATATTTCATATAAAACCACTTATTTTCAAAACATTATCCTGAAGTCATTCCTTATCTAATTTTCTTGAAATTTTCATATTTGAAAGGAGAATTAGAGTTTATTTTAATATATTCATATAATTTTTTTTTAACGTTTGGTTTTGTTGTATTTTATGATTAAAGAGCAAAACTTGAAAATAACTAATGGGGTAAATCAGAATCCGTAAATAGAAGTAAGAGTGAGTGAGGGATTGTTCTTTAACGATAACTCATCAATTTGTTAGTTATACCGTAGCAAGAACAAGGTAATTTTCAATGAGATGACCAACACGCTTAGTTGGATTTTCATAGTGCTAACTCACTGAAGCAATAATCTGACGATAGACATGTCGCCCAAGTCGGACACATCCTGATTCCGAGCCAACCAGTCTTTGCTATTTCGCCTTAATTCTGCGTGCTTATCGCTGAAGCAACAAATACCAATTTATAGAACAAGGCAATTTTCAATGAGATGACCAACACGCTTAGTTGGATTTTCATAGTGCTAGCTCACTGAAGCAATAATCTAAGGATAAACATGTCGTCCAATTCGGACACATTATCCTGATTCTGAGCCAACCAGTCTTTGCTCTCTCGCCATAATTCTGCATGCTTATCGCTGAAGCAACAAATACCAATTTTATAGTCTTTGGTTTCACCCGACTGGGTCTCGAACACACGATCTACCACAATCGAGGCGAGCATGTCGAAGTAAAACAGACTGGTCTCGAACCCACGATCTACCTCAATC
>MJUT01060282.1:173358-186174 GCA_002080005.1 Gigantidas platifrons | reverse complement strand
AAAAAAAATAAAAAAGATGTTATACCGATCTACTCCATTTTTCAACACGTAAGCATAATTTTTTTTTTGGCCGAATCATATTCTAATAGTAGAATTGCGTCGTATTTTTTTATATATATTCTTTTTTTTAGGAGAAAACGCTAGGTGATATCTCTTTCAAATTAGGAACTAAAATAATGAACTTCATGTCTGTTTTTTTTTTTTTTTTTAAATATAGTAAAGTCAACTCAAGTGTTGTCAATAATATGCAATACAATTTGTTTACAATTTTCCCTTTATTGGGCCCCTTTGCAGAGTTTGGGTTTGATTTTATTGATTTCATCACGTATTTTCGATTTTAAGTGTCATTCTTACTAAATGCCATTATATATTAACTGATTACCCCGGGATCCAATTTCATAGATATATTTCTTAAATTATATTCATTCTAACCAATATTTACCTGTGCATGCTTTCTGGTTATTTATATCAGTTATCAGTGTCTGGTAAACTTCAGAAAAGAAGCCGACTTATAATTAGATGTGTTAATGGCTATTTCACCAACAGGCATTCAAATTCTTTTCATTAATTACGACATTATAATATATATTTTAAACCTGGCTTCTTGTTCAGAACATTTTATTAGTATAAAACATCGAATATTAGCAACTTTTAATATAAACAAAAAAAAATCAATTTGACCTACTGTATTCATTTAATGATCTTCCATAAAATAGTTGTATATAATATTTGAAGAATATTGACCTGCATTTTTTTTTCGAGAGATCAAAAGCTGACAATTTGAGTAGTTTAATAAGAACATTACTATATTGTATAAACATTATGCACCAACGATTCTCATATATAACATACATCGAAATGTTGAAAAGCAAAATATAACCACTGACTCCGCCTGTATATTATGTGACCCTATTTCAATGTTCCTTCGGAGGGTCACATAAGACAGGTGGTCACTATTTACAGGTTTCATTAATATGAAATGCACTGTGAATGAAAATTAAAATTAAGGCCACGTGACTGTATTTTTATAACTAAATATTCTTATGAAATTAAAAAAGAGTCCATGGTGCATCTAAGAATATTATATGCACTCTGGGAAACGTTTCCAGTCATGTCAACTGCTATGCTTTTTCTTGTGTTCATGTCATGTATACATCTGAAATAACAAGATCAATTAATCAGTTGATGTCGGTGTTGTTTAACAATAGCACGAAGGGCGCCATTAGTAGGACAAGAACTGCTTATTCCCCCGGAGCACCTGAGTCCTGCACATGAATTTAGTGGGATATCTGTCTATGAATTTGTTTGCGTAGACATATGCTTTTTTTTTCTTACACTGTGAATTCAGTTTTATTCGTTGAATTCTAATTTACGTGGTTTTCTTTTTTCAATGAACCCACGAAATTTAGTGCAGAACTAAAGGCATAAACAACAAGAGAAGTCATATCCAATTAACAGAATCACGAATTAAAATGTCAACGAATATCTCAGTTTCTGTAAATCCACTAACAATATACTCAAATAACAAAAAAAACAAAAAAAACCACAGCGATTAGTGTAAGCATATTTTATTAAGTAATTCAATAATACAATACAAGCATGAATATGTACAAACTATTCAGATGAATCATTAATAGGATTCGGAAACAAGTTACAAAACTTATATTAATCCGTTTCCACAGCGATTACCTCATTCTTTTCAGATATGATGTCGCATACTGATCTTCTAGGAGAAATGAAGAAGATACATCACCCTCCTCCTCCCATAGTAACAGAAAAGCCACGCCCAGCTCCAACACCAAAGTATCTGCCATGGCCTTGGCGGACAGCGAAAAGAGCCTCACAGAAGTCACAGTTTCAGTCACAGTCAAATCTGAATAAATTTGGTCCGTTAACAGAGACAACACAGGACTGTGTTAATCTGGCAAACTACACCATTTCTAAATACGGCATTAAATATGACGACGCTGGAGTCGATCATTTGAACCAAAAAATCGCCAATCCACCAACCAGATTTATTCCCCGAGCTCAGTCCTTTCTTACTCTTTCAAGAGCTAGTTCCAGAGCAAGTTTTTCAAGATCGTCATCGTTAACCTCCTTAAATCGATCTCGCTCCATGCAAGATATTCATACGTCAGCTCCAAGGAGAGTACATATTTCCAGAGCGCCATCTTTGAAATCTCTTCGGTCGTTTACAGAACGAACTCAAACAAACGTTTCAATGGCCATAGAAGAAAGAAAGAAAAAAGAGGAAAGAATTGTCATAGACTCCATTCGACCAATACCTCATTACATATTTCCTATAAGGTCAAAGTCGGTTACTAAATTTGATCTTAAAAAGAATACGAACCCACTTGCATTTCCACTAAAGCGTTCAAAGATGGAATTAATACCCAATCCTAACAAGTCCAAGAAAAAGAAAACCAAGGTAAAAAAGAACAAGAATAAGAAAATCAAACTAACCAAAAAGAAGAGTCCTTATTCTGTGTTTCCAACACCAGCGAGGCAAATTACCCTCATTCCATTGAGCCGGCGGCAGAAAACAGCAAAGGTCAAACCTGGGGACATTAAGCATAAACGACCAAAATCAATTCGAACTAGTTTTCCTGCAAGGCCAGAAACTAAATCACCGAAAACTGCAGAGACGTCGGTCACTGAAAGTCCAGGTAAATTTACGTGTTTTGTTTAATGGTAGTTAAACAGTGTTTCATCTATATTGATGGGAAAAAAAGTTTGAAGATACCACCAAAGGGGCAATCAGAAACCGTAAATCGAAGAAGAACAGACAATACAATGGACAAAAGAAACGTTTGAAGATACCAGAGGGGTAATCAGAAGCCGTAAATAGAAGAAGAACAGACAAAACAATGGCCAAAAGAAAAGTTTGAAGATACCAGAGGGGCAACCAGAAACCGTAAATCGAAGAAGAACAGACAATACAATGGACAAAAGAAAAGTTTGAAGATACCAGAGGGGTAATCATAAACCGTAAATAGAAGAAGAACAGACAATACAATGGACAAAAGAAAAGTTTGAAGATACCAGAGGGGTAATCATAAACCGTAAATAGAAGAAGAACAGACAACACAATAGTCAAAAGAAAAGTTTGAAGATACTGAAAGTCCAGGTAAATTTACGTGTTTTGTTTAATGGTAGTTAAACAGTGTTTCATCTATATTGATGGAACAAAAAGTTTGAAGATACCACCAAAGGGGCAATCAGAAACCGTAAATAGAAGAAGAACAGACAAAACAATGGACAAAAGGACAAACAATGGTTTACAAAATAGTACACAGAAAAACTAAATACCGGTATCGAGCAATACGAACTCATATACTCCAAATGCAGGTGCTGCTGGAATATTGCTACATATAAATGGAAAGTTCACAATGAGAAAATTGAAAGCATCTCTTTTGTCGTAAAGTTTCGATCTTAGCCGCCTCTCACTGTCAATTTCGAGGAGTAGGTGAAGGTATGAAGCAATAAACCAGGTTTACAAACAATAAATCTTATAGATATATAGTACACTGGTAGCATTGGGACTGGCCTACTATGTACCAATGTCTTGTTTTTGCCAAAAGAAAGATGGAATTTAATGGTCAGGAACTTTTAATCAGACATTACCTGTTGATTTTTTCTCATTTGCAGACACAGGTGTGTCAAGCATCAATACTGACTTGTTCCTTGCAAGAACCGCTAAAACCTCAGCTACAAAAGATAATCAAGGAATGGTCATACCCACTATACATAAGACTGTTGACACTACTCGAGTAATGTCTGGGAGATCAGCTACAACAGATTATCAAGGTGAACCAAAACAAATATCACACATACTTCTGAGGGAGAGTTTGAAGATATTAAAGGGAGGTAATCAGAATTCGTAAATCGAAGGATAGACAACACAATGGTCAAAAGCAAAAGGACAAACAACGATCTACAAAACATACACATAAAACTAAAGATCAAGTAACACGAACCGCATTCAATACCGGGAGCGAACTCAGATGCTCCTGAAGAAAATCAGCATTATAAATTATGAAAGGAAAGTTTAAACAGTTGGGTCAATAATCAGACCAATATTACCAAAACGAACTACTTCCTCTTACCCCAATCCAGCGAACAGATAAAGCCCATGGTATATTGCCATATAAATCCACGCTTAGGACAGGCAGAAAACTGTAGAGGGGGTTAACCTGTTAATGGGATATCATCCCTCCCATGCTTGATAACGGTAGTACAGAAGTTTCGTAGATTACTTTTTATTGTGCTGTAGCATTTTGATCACCTGTAAATGAATATTACCAGAGTAGATTACACATATATGAGCTATGCGACACCATTTCAAAACCTAATTGTCATCTATGGCGCAATTTAAGAACAACAATAAGCAAGATGTTGACATATACAGTGTGTCAGTGATTGATATTTAGCGACAAGTGATCAATTTGTCAGCTATATTTTTTTGACCAGATGACGATAATTATGTCTGCTTTGTTCTGCAACTTCGGGCTTAGTTGAATGTTTATACTGCTAACTCATTGAAACAAAAGGTCACGTGCAGACATGTTGACGTCACGATCTACTGCACTCATGGCGTACATGATAACAATCGAGTCGATCTTAAAATTAGCAAAACTAACCATTACAAAGATTATGTTTCCCATTGAATGAAAGCATGATAAACACTGACCATTGTTCGCTACATTTACGAATATAGATTTCATATAACATAAAAAAAAAATGAAATATCACCTGTATTTGAATTTATTATTTTTTTCGTTAGATTCTGGAATATCTGCAGACGAATCATCGCTAGACAAACAGAAGTCGGAATATGCTATGGTTTCCGGACAACTTAAGCTTCCAACCATGAATAAGAATGACCAACCAAACCACATCGATTCCGGACAGCTAAAGCTCCCGGCTATTAATAGTAAAACCGACCATCCAATGGAAAATGTTAATGATGAACATTGAACAGAAGAATCAACGAAGCTGCCATTTTTAGAGAAATAACAGAAGTCTGCTGTTTGGCCATGGCGATAGAAGCTATTGAATTTGTTAGTTCACTACACTCTATGTCCTTGATAACGGAGATATTTAATTTCTTTCTGACAACGATCTTGTTATTTATTAGTTTTCATCACAACAATAAAAAAAATATTATCCACTCTGAATTTTCACTGGATATTATGATTTTACGGGTTAGGGTTTTGGTGTTTGACCCCATTTTCAACAATATTTCAGCTATATCATGGCGGTCTGTTTTATTGGTGGAGGAAAGCGGAGTACCCGGAGAAAACCACCGACCTGCCGCAAGTCACTGACAAACTTTATCACATGATATTGTATCGAGTACACCTCCCCATGAGCGGGATTCGCACATACAACTTAAAGTGGTGAAAGGCACTGATCGCACAGGTAGTTGTAAATCCAACTACCATACGATTACCACCACAACGGCCCCTAACATATTAAATTAGAAACAGTGTAAAACAGGGGCAATTAAACGCCAACTTATACAATTGTTTAAAAATCAGTAAAACTTTGTAAACGACCAGGATTTTGTGCACACATGACACCATTCACATATAACAATAATACATACATCTTCTATGTTAAACATATTAAACTGCAATAATACTATAATAACAAACATATTCAAGATAAAATTCTTACCTGAAAAAAGCTTCATATTGCTACTTATGTCAGATATTCACCATTTGTATTTTTTTTTTATTTATCCTAAATCCCGAAGTAATGATATTTCATAGAACATTACACAGCTGTCGTCATGATATCGCTGAACAATTGCTGAGTTGGCGTTAATTAAGGAATATTTGAAATTTTTGAACAGGTTATACGATATAAAACCTGGTTTGAGGCAGTTTACGCTTAATAAACCGTGAAGCAGTTTATGAAAAGCGCAAACTGACCCAAACCAGGTTATACCAGGTTATACAAGTATAACCTGTTAAAAAAAAATTAAATATTCCTCATAATCTAATCTTTACAACAAACTTTGATGATTCCTCGATTTTAATTACGATTATTTCATGTCACTATTTGAATTTGTCATTGGCGAATGAATATGTTGGTGACGTCACAATAGCAACCCAGGTTATCAAGTATAATCCCCATTTTTCTCATGGCGGATCAGCAAATCAGATTGTAGTATTCAAATCAAATTAAATTATTTAACAATAACTCATTCACTCACTGATTACACTGAACAATGTAAATCTAACAAAGGTGCACTCGTGTGAGTATTGGCTGAAAAGTGAGCAGTATAGGTGTTTTATCCAAACTATATGCGTAAAAGTTTATTTCTTCTAAATTTCTTAAAAAAACAATTAAGCGCACCGGTGGTGTAATGGTTAACGCACTCGTCTCAGTGTGGTAGATCATGGGTTCGAGCCCCAATCGAGCTAAACCAAATATTATAAAATTCGCATTTGTTGCTTCTCCTCTAACCACGCAACATTCAGGAGAAAGACTGGTTGGCTCGGAATCAACATGTTGTGCCCAAGCGGGGAGACACGTATATCTACAGACTGTTGTTTTAGTGAGCTAGCACTAATATGATAATAGGTGTTACCTAACTTGGGACGAAGTCCAATAATTTTTTTAAACAATATATCGGGGACCAAACTCCGGACAGTTTTCGTATCCGCTACCGTACATGTTTCATAACCGGAAGTAGTAAATAAACTTTATTGTACTATAGCTTTAGTTTGCACATTTTGTTGTTCATGTGCGATGCTTTATTCACAAGAAAATCCGTCATTAGTTTTATACATCATAAAAATTATAAACATTGTCGGTCATCTTTGTTTATGGTTGTCAAGGACTACTTCACGCTCTATCTCGCGATATTTTGAACAGGTTCCACGAGAGCTGCAACTTGAATTTTTTTTTCTACATCCTTGTACCCGTTCTTGATTTTATTTATACAATATGTCGTTTTTAGTACTTTCATACTCGTGCTCCCACAAGAGCAATTTTTTACTGCATAGATTTTTTTGTAGAAACCCACTGTAGCTGTACATGTATTGCTTCCGGTATGTTATTTCCGGTGCATGAAAATTTAGTCATTAGTATATATATAAAAAAAAATGCTATTTCTACCATAGTTGGGACTTCATCCCATATAAAAACCCAACTAAACGTGTTGGTCTAGTACAAAGCGAACCTCATCCTCATCTCATTGTAAATTTGACCTGTCCTCACCATAATATAGCTGAAACATTGCTGAGTTGGTGTTAAGAATCAATCACTCAATCCTAAAGACAATTTCTTAAACAACGAAGAAGAGAGAAAGGATATAATTGCAAATAATGTAATAGGAGTGAATTACAATAGTCAATATGTCTGTAAGCGGGTGAAACATGGGCTTCCGGTATTTAACTTCTTTAACTGTCTTAATAAGACTGATACGACGGGTGCCATTAGTGGGGCAGGAACGTATTACCCTTCCGCTGGTACACTTGAGTCCATACCCAGATTTAGTGGGATTTGTGTCGTTCCTTTTTTTTTGTACTTTAAGCGTTTTGTCACAAACTTGTTTATGTTTTGTCCGATATTTTTATTTGCCAGTGTATTATATATCTATCGAACTAGGATATCATATTATCCTTTACTGTATTCACTCTTTTCCTGACAGATTTTCATACACCACTGAGGTGTTTGGGGGAGAGGGAAATGTGTAATGCATCTAACTGAGCAATGGATCAATAAATCAGAAGTCACTAACTTAACACAAGTTAGTAATCTTTATCAATGTATCATTTCAAGATCAATTATAGGAAGGAAACAGGAAGCTCAAAAATACATGCATAGTTTACAGTGCGTAAATTCGTGTACGTTATTTGGAAGATTTAAAAAGTGTGTAAATCTATATCTAAGGGAATACGCGTCTACAGTTCACGAATTGGACACATATTTGGGTTACTATTTGAATGCAGTAGAGTAACATTGAGTGAGTGATATGTAGTTTAACGCCACCTCATCAATTTTTCAGCTCTACCATATATAAGTAATGTCTTGATATAATTACAACATCGTTCGACGAACTGGATGTGCTAATTTAACATTTACATCTAAAATGTCAAATAACTAATCGATACATAACTGATCCAATTCGGCTGGTACCTTACATAAAACTTAAAGGATATTATTATTCAACTAGCTTTAAACGCTGCTAGATAGAGGAACCAATCTAATCAAAATTATATTTTGAATCCCCCCTTTTTTCTGATATGTCGCGCTTGCTTGATGCGCGATATATCAGGGGGGGGGGGGGCAATTCAAGATCTAATTTTACTTTGATTGATAGTGAGTCATACAAGTACTATGATAGGCTGAATTAATAATGTGCACCGTATGTTAGTCAGATGTATTATGATTTCTAGTGCACCCTACGTTGTTTAACTATATCAGAGAACTAACACATCGACTGCATATTAGTGACAGTTCCGATTGCTCAACCAACTAACGGAGCTGTATAACATGTATCTGGGGAACGAAAAGGAAATGCTCTTTCGACAAGGGGTTAGATCAAAATATAGAATGTCTGTGGATTTTTTGAAGAGTGTCATGCTTTTTCACGTCAATAACTACTTTTGTAGATTTTGAAAAAGAGTAAGCTCATTCTCGCTGCTACAAAACACTAATGTTTTCATTCTACCTAGACGCCCATATTTTACAAGTGGCAGTTCAATGTCGTTGTCGGTTGTTCCATTCCTCCCTCATTACGGTATATCATTTATATATTGCTGAACTTATTTTCTACTAAATATATATGAAGCAGATGCCGCTGGACGTGAAGCAGCAACCATCAATAACTCAACCACTCGCCCAATGATACCCTAGAATTGTTTAGAATATAAATGTTAGATAAAACGTAAGGGGCAATCAAGAATGGAAAATCCAGAGACAGGGCAATCAAGAATGGGAAATCCAGAGACAGGGCAATCAAGAATGGAAAATCCAGAGACAGGGCAATCAAGAATGGAAAATCCAGAGACAGGGCAATCATGAATGGAAAATCCAGAGACAGGGCAATCAAGAATGGAAAATCCAGAGACAGGGCAATCAAGAATGGAAAATCCAGAGATAGAGCAATCAAGAATGGAAAATCCAGAGACAGGGCAATCAAGAATGGAAAATCCAGAGACAGGGCAATCATGAATGGAAAATCCAGAGACAGGGCAATCATGAATGGAAAATCCAGAGAAAGGGCAATCAAGAATGGAAAATCCAGAGACAGAGCAATCAAGAATGGAAAATCCAGAGACAGGGCAATCAAGAATGGAAAATCCAGAGACACTGGTAATAGAAACATAGAGAAATAAACCATGTCAATGCCGAAGCACATTGGGTACACAAGACACAGGACGAAGGCAAAAAAAAAAGACAGGGCAATCAAGAATGGAAAATCCAGAGACAGGGCAATCATGAATGGAAAATCCAGAGACAGGGCAATCAAGAATGGAAAATCCAGAGACAGAGCAATCAAGAATAGAAAATCCAGAGACAGGGCAATCAAGAATGGAAAATCCAGAGACAGAGCAATCAAGAATGGAAAATCCAGAGACAGGGCAATCAAGAATGGAAAATCCAGAGACACTGGTAATAGAAACATAGAGAAATAAACCATGTCAATGCCGAAGCACATTGGGTACACAAGACACAGGACGAAGGCAAAAAAAAAAAAGACAAACACACACACACACACACACAACACAGAAAACTAATAAGATGCACAACACAGACTACGCAAAAAACCAGGAGTGAACTCAGGTACTCGCTAAGATTAAATAGTTCCTGCTTCTTATAATGAATAAGACACAGATTATACATTTCCGGATACAAGCACTACGAAAGAGATACAAGATGGCTTAATTGAAGCAGATACATCATAAGACGGATTGTCGATGGATTTATTGCCTAGAATGCCACACTCATTACATGTTGTAGTTATGAATAAGTAACGTGTTCATAGGACTAGTTGTTGTTGGCCCGTTGCAAGGTAAAACTTTCATACTCTATTGATCATTTCCCTGTTTAATGATGCCAAATGCTAACTCAACTGGTGACATGTCGCTGCCCTCGGATACATCATCTTGATTCCTAGCCTACCACCTTTAAATTACATTTGTATTTAGCTTTCCAATATTTTGATTTTGAGCGTACCTGATGAAGGTTATTTTGAGCGTACCTGATGAAGGTTATTCCAGAAACGTGTCGTATGCACTAAATTAGATATCTACGTTTTTACTACCATACTTTCCACTGACTACTTAATGTCACGTGTTGAGCAGGGAAGCAGCAAATACCAATTTAATATTGATTGGTTAGACCATTTGGAGGCTCGAAACCACGATCTACTACAGTCGGAGCGCATTTCTTGTCTACTTGTCTACATCATAAAAATATCATTTTGTGTGAACTATAGAAAGGTATAGCAAATGATTGATACAAATACTAAATGTATATAACCAGGGCCGGATTATCCTATAGTCCAGTAAATGCTGCATGTTGAGGTCCCTCAAGCTTGGGGAGTGGGATGACTTCAAGCTAAGCTTAAGCCACTAAAATGTATCACGATTTAAACATATTCAAGGTGGTTGAGAGCGAGTTAAAGGGTGGCTCCGAATGAGGGAGGTCCCATAATTTCATCAGCCTAGGCACCCCAAAAGGTCATAAAACGGCCCTGCCTATGACAATGGAATTCATACTTATATAATGTTTATTTTTCTTCCTAACACTCTAGGTGTTTTGATGTCGACATTTCTAGTCTTGATGGGTATTTGTATCTTCTGTTGTAATATTAAAGAATCAGTAGGTAAGATTGTAATTTATTATTTTTGTGATTTAAGTGTATATTTTTTTACATTTTATTGTGAAGTGTACCGCGCTTCATTGAAAATGTACTTCGGTCAACGCTTTCATACCCCAATGAAACTTCAAAAGAATGCATTCAATTCTTAAGTGCACACGACGGGTTTCTGTGATAACCTTCATCAAGTACTCTCAAGATCGAAAGATTGGAAAGACAAATAATTTAAATATGTTCGGGAGCAATAAAACCAAAAGGCCTAAACACGATAGCCAAAATTTTCCAAGGTCACATATTCCTGAGCGTTATTCATGAATCTACATTTTATTGTTTTCACGGGATCGATACCCCTGTCTATATGGAGGGTGATCGTGAACAAAATTATATAATTATTAAATTAAGATATGTTGTTGAGAGTAATCACGTAAATTGATATACTAGTATGTATTGTACTGATGTAAGTAGCATGATACAGAAAACAAACGAAATGTACATACTAGTATGTTAACGGATTCTCTTGATCCTGAAAATCTTGATTTGTCTTTGTGTAATCCGTGGGCCCATGAAACTAGTTAATTAACAACGCAACTGTTTATGGAAGTGCCTGTATCAATCCAAGTGTGCGGTCGTGTATTTGTGAGTTAGGGGTATAAGGTTCGCATATTTCTATGTTTTTTTTCTATTTGAATTATAAACTGTTCCGACAGTGCAGTGTGGTATTTTCTATTTTCCATTTTATAACTTGAATGAACCAATCTCCATTGCCATCACGTCATTAACCAATTCGCCGTAAAATCTGATTTAATCCACCATTTCTTTAGAAAAGCCTGCACCAAGTCAGGGCAATTGCGGTTTTCCCAGTTTTCCAGTTGTTTACTGATTTTGTCTGTTTATTGATTTATGAGTTTTGACTTTCCCTTTAGAAGATTGCTCGGTGTTCGGTAATTTTGTTATTACCCTTGTTTGTTTTACTCTCGTTTCAGTTTTTGCTTGAAATCAACACGTCTTAACACGATGAAGTATACAACTTAAAAATGTGCCAGAAAGATACACATTTCTTTAAGACACATACTCCATTAATTGAACTAGTAAAAGTAAAATAAGATTTTTAGGAAATATTTTTATCATTTTTATTTTGCATTTCTAACGGTTTCAGCTGACTTGGCACATAGTATGCATGGTTATAATTTATACTTCTCATCTACATTCT
This sequence comes from Gigantidas platifrons, assembly GCA_002080005.1. Classification (NCBI taxonomy): domain Eukaryota; kingdom Metazoa; phylum Mollusca; class Bivalvia; order Mytilida; family Modiolidae; genus Gigantidas; species Gigantidas platifrons. Next base: position 174,124 of record MJUT01060282.1, on the reverse strand, counting down.
AAAAACATCTGTCTATTGAGTAAGCTATTAATGTGGAAAACATTGATGTTGTTTTTTGGTGTAAATTGTAGCCTATTCGTGTTTAGGCAACCAGTGGAAGTGTAAAGATAACAAGAAGTGTATACGTAATATTTACGTTTGTGATGGGCGCATGGATTGTAAGGATGCGTCAGATGAAATGAATTGTCAAGGTAATGTGTTTGTATATTTGAAGATAACAAAAATACAGTTTCAGTTAGTAGAATTTGACGAATCAGAATAATATAAACTGAAAGGGCAACCAGGAATTGACCGTCCGGAGATACAGACAACATACAACAGACAAAATGCATTTCTCACCCCTTGGATAAAGTAGTTCGTTAATTTAGGTGAAAAAGATTTTTCTATCTTACCCAAGCTCCTGGGTAAGACAAGCTACACAACCTTTCCCCCGAAAAATCGTTTTCCATTGCTGAAGTAGATTGTCGATTTATATATATAAATATGTGTCTTGGCAGTACCTTAATTCTTATATCACACAATGTGGCGTTTTATAGAAAAACACCAACATTTGATGCGTGTTCAGGTTTCCCCCGATTATCCTGACTGGTTTCTTGAATTATTTTCAACTTTTATATTATGTGCAACCATTTTAGTGGATCTTCCCATATTTGATAAATGATTATTCAAGAACTCATGAAAAAGGGAAATAGTCGTAAATTATTAAAAAAAAAAAAAAAAAAAAAAAAAAAAAAACAAAAAAAAAAAAAAAAAAAAAAAAAAAAAA
>MJUT01060282.1:118090-130279 GCA_002080005.1 Gigantidas platifrons | reverse complement strand
AGACGAACCGAGCATCATTTAATATAATAAAAGGAGTTAACGTTAGAAATAATGACATCATTTTCTTCGTATTATTTTTAGGCAATGGTTAGTACAGCTTGTGGGCCTCTCCCAACAACAGGAAACTGTGAATGTGATTCTAAATTCTGTATGGGCCTGATGTGTAAGTTGTCTTTTGTTGCATTTTCTGTGCATTACCAGACATTATTAACCAACTTACTACAATATGAATCGAAATCATAGAAATTACCATCCTTTATGAACCGGAAATTTCTACAGTCGGTCATTATGAACAGAAAATTCCTACAGCCGGTCATTACGAAATCACAGCCAGTCATTACGAATTTAAAAACGGGACATCATTACGGGGCCATTATGGACAGAATCAAAGTGGCGTACATTTCTAACAATAAGTGACAATAATTTTTTAAAGTTTGTGTGTGTTGAATACGTCGGTTCCGGGATACTGGTATTCAGATAATACCGTCATGTGACTTCCATCACCACGTGACTAAAATCTAGGCATCTGTAGTTCAAAATGGCCTGTGGTCTTTCAACTTTGTCGGAAATGGGATAAATGTTACATATTTTTCCAGATTGGTTTTCTTCCTGCTGCCAGATGTACACCCCGCAACCACGCACCAATATTTGCTGAATGACTTTTGAGATCGTTTTCCTCGATCCATTTCTACCTGCAGTGTCTACTGCTAAAAATGCCTAGATTTTTTATGAAGTCACGTGATCGGTGGTACAAATTCCTCCTCCAAGTCAGGAGAACGTCTTATCACGGAATCGTCGTATTGTTATGAATTTTATTCATCTTCCGGTGAAAGTCACAAGGGGATAAGAGGCTCGCTCAAGTATTACCTTGGGAAACCGCATTTTTTTGGTGATGACTATTACAGTGAAAAAAAAATATATATATCACTAACTTCGGATTTACTCATATAATAAAACAATTGATGACTTTGGATTTCAGTTAATACCACGATTTATCAACTCCAGATATCTTGTAGTTGTAGGAATGAAGGAACTATCGACAATGAAAATGCTTTTAAATTGGAAAAAAGCATGATGACATAGCTACACTGTATTCTCTGTTAAAGTTGGTTAATAAAAGTATCAATATATGGCCTTTTCATATTGGCCCTGTTACATGCCCTTGGTATTGATAATGGCCTCGGACGGCTGTACAGCCATCCTTGGCCATTATTAATACCTGGGGCATGTAACAGGGCCAATATGAAAAAGGCCATACATTAATACTATAATATCACNTTTGAATAAATTATGTATGAGCCTGATGTGTAAGTTGTCTTTTGTTGCATTTTCTGTGCATTACCAGACAATATAACCTTTGAATAATTTCTGGCTAAGAGGGGGGGGGGGTTCATACCACTAGTTTAACCACGTCATTTTGTGTTGGAAATGAGCGGTCATGTATTTGTGTATTAGGGGCATCATTTTTGCATCTCTATGTGGCTTTTTAGTGGATTTTAGTGTGGTTTTTGTTTTCGTTTTATTACTTTTGATGTCAATTCTAAATTACCTACTACATGCAACATATTGTTTATATGGTTATTCACATTGGATATATTAATTAAAATTCAATAATTATATAAAAACCACATTTGCAGTTTCTCAAATTTATAAGTATCCAGTTCCACTCTTTAAGCTAGTGTACATTTGACACAGAAAGTTGACTATTAAACTTGAGTTGTCAATCTACAAGATGTATTGGAGACCAGAACTATGAGATAGATAGCAATAACAATATAGCTATCAAACTGAATACGTTCATACTTGATAGATTGGATAGTAATAACAACATAGATATCAAACTGAATACGTTCATACTTGATAGATAGTAATAACAACATAGCTATCAAACTGAATACGTTCATACTTGATAGATTGGATAGTAATAACAACATAGCTATCAAACTGAATACGTTCATACTTGATAGATAGATAGATAGTAATAACAACATAGCTATCAAACTGAATACGTTCATACTTGATAGATTGGAAAGCCAAATAATTCAAAAGTCTTTGAGAACAAGATATAACTTGTTCTTTCATTATTACGGCGTTTTAACCCCGCTGAACCAGTGGTGGAAAAATCTGTAATCCTCTAGAGGAATAAAATGTCTCGTGCCTTTCCCCGTATTATTTTCAAGAGCATTAATTTCAAATTTTGAAATAAACTTCGTGTTAAATAATGGGAGAAACAAATTCTCCTTCAGTTGCCCATGTGGGTTACGATATTTCTCCACTTTCGAGAGCTAAATTAACAATTTTAAGCACTCGCCTTACGCTCGTGGGTAAAAATTTTCATTTAACTCTCTCACGTGGAGAAATATCGTAACCCACGGGCAACTGAAGGAGAATCTATATTTATCTTCATTGTTGTGTTGTAAAAATTCCTTGCTAAAACAGTGATTGAGTTGCTTTGCTGTCACATGATGCATTGAATAGAATGTCCTACATATATGTTTGACTCTCATATATGTTACTCGAAATGTCTTAAATTCAAACACACCAGATAAAATAGTTTAAGGACTGAGAAGCATCTGCTTTGTCAACTTGCTATCTCTTGCAGATAAAATCATAGCTGTAGAAAAATGTAGCAATTGTACAACAAATATAAGCGATTAAGCACATTTCGTACATCATTTATCTGCATAAAAATGATGTTCGGTTCGTCTTTACCTCCAGTTGTTTGTGGGAGGGCTTTTATGTCTTATTTACGTTATTAGTGTTTGTTTGTGAATAGTGGTGTCCAACATAAAAAAATTGTGTGGTATTTTTGTTTTGGTTTTCTTCGTCTTGTGTACCTTATGTTGCCATTTTCTCTGGATTGTCCATTTTTGATTTCCTCTTCGGTATTCTCTAGCGTTTACTTATAATAATATTTCAATTATATCGTGGTGGTTAGTTTTATTTGCAGATGAATCTCGAACAGAAGGTAAAAGCCACCAACCCGACGTATGTAGTTGATATCACATAACGTTGTGTCGAGTACACCTCACAATTTGCTGAAATCGAACTCACAAATTTTAGTGGTGACTCTGACTAAACACTTATATGTAAATCTCAAACTACACAGGATATTGGCCACGAGGACTCCGTGAGAATTTGTTTTAATTATAATATTTTTAAGCGACTTTCTCGACCGTAGTTTATCAATTTCAGATACTTTAACAACACAAGCAGCAGCATCACGTAAGTCATACATGTAAAGTTGAGACACAAACAAATACTCGCTCTTTTAATGGAAATATCCGTATCGCCACTGTACCTTATACAGTTGGAAGTCCATGTCTCAAAGTCAAATAGATTTTACTTCGAAGTTGTAAGAAAACATCCGATGTACCCATGATAAAATCAAATAAAATGAACTACGAACGAATGAAATGTGTACTTCAGTTTGACTATACTAGAGGTACAAAAACATATATATATATCGAGCATGCCTTTTTCTCATTCCACGATCAAATCAAAGACTATCAAATTGGCATCTGTTGCTTCTTCACTACGCACGCAGCATTAAGGAGAGCGAGCAAAGATTGGTTGGCTCGGAATCAGGATAATGTGTCCGAATGGAGCGACATGTATATCCGCGGTCTGTTGTTTCAGTGAGCTAGCACTATATAAATCCAACTAAGTGTGTTGGTCTAGTACAAGGCGGACCTCATGCATGCACTGACCCTGTGAAATAACCAAAATTTTACAGATATTGCATCACATATAATTATACCAGTAAACAATCCTGTGAAATGACCTAGCACTACAGAAATTACATGATTAGAAATTGAATCACATATCATTATACCAGTAAACAATAATCAACTACCAACATGTGATTTTACATGGCTTCATGTTACAAATCATTTATACCGCATTTTCCGAGTTAAATGGTTGAACAGTCGCACGCTTCGTGTTCGATTGTTTAATCGTTTAACTCGAGGAAAACGGTATAAATAATACTTGTCAAGCATTTCTACATTATATATATATATAATGATAATAATGATAGTCTAAAAAATATTCATTGAAGCTACCATTATGGTATCTTTAAACTCGTCTTACTAATGCTATAGAACTGTATAAGGTTATAATTAAAATACCCCGAATGCTGATATATTCTTTCCACAAAATTCAACACAATATTGAATTAGACAGGTGCTCTGAACCAGTTTCTTTTTGGAAAGGATTGTCTGTCTAAAAATAAGATGGTTTTAAATTTTCAGCAAAACCAACTGTGCATATTGAAGCCATCCCATGCTTTGGAGCCACTTGTTATACACCCAGCGTAAGTTACATTTATTGTGAATTAGAAGCTATTGTAAAATGATATGCAACAAATATAGAACATTTTGGTTTGGTTTTTTGATTTTATAGATGCTTCAGTGATATTTTAGCATACAGTATATTTTTTCAGATACCGTCTTTTTGTAATGTGATTTTAAAAAGCGCATTTTCACATTTTAATTTCGACTGCGTAGTTTTTAATTTTCTTTTTTCTTATTGATTTTGGTTCTAAATTGCTATGATTTTTTTTTATTTCATTGAGGTTTTATTGAATGTTTCAGTTTTCTATGGTACTTTTCACACCGTATAATTTATTAGATATATTTATATGATGAACATGTTAAATTGTTTTATGTTTTAGATTGTAAAGCGCTTAGAGTAATTTTTAGTTAGATAATGCGCTATATAAATACTGTAAATAATAATAACATTGAAAGGTACATGTATGTATTAGAGTATACCGCTGTTAAATATGTCAGTTGTAATAGTTTCAGTATGCATTTACAGCCACCGACAGGCTGCTATAAAACCGTATATATCTAATTTAGTGTGCACTTCGTGTTTCTGTAATGGCATTCCTCAGGTACGGACAAGGTCATACAATTGAAAAACAAAATAATTTAAAAGTCTTTGGCAGCAAGTAAACCAAAAGATCTAAACAGGATAACTAAAATCGGCGTGGATTATCTTAGAGAGGAGAACTTGGCTTTTAATCAAATAGAGAAGAAAATAGTATGAATGTGTTATACCACCGATATCATTAGAGTAGGTATCTGGTGACAAGCTCCGACTTCCTACAAATCATTGAAAATTTTATCACATCAACTCGTATCGAGCTCACCTCTCCACAGGTAGGAAACTAGCACATCACTAGTTTAATATGTCCTGGTCATATAGACGAATGTAGACCCAACAACCATGCGAGCGCAAACAAGACGTCCGATCCCAAGCAGAATATAGAAAATATATCTTTAATATCAAGACTAATAAAAACGTAGAAATCTAATTCATAGCACAGAATGCGTTTCTGGAAAATCTTCATCATACACTCTCAAAAGTCAAAAGATTGGAAATCGAAAACAATTTAAAGTCTTTGGGGGCAAGTAAACCAAAGGGCCTACATATGATACATGTGCTACCTCAATTATTGAACGTTCTTTAATAGGTCAGAACCCACATGTATCGTGTACTGTTTAAAAGCATTTTGTTGTTCTAACCAAATCACCACTATGGCTCAGCCAAAGAAATGACTATAATATGCATTTAAGCAATACATCATTTGTACTGACCGAGGGGCATAGTGATATAATATTGTCTCTCCACTGCGGAATGGAACAACATCAAACGAGGCATGCACTGGATATCTGGTACTAAGCGTAAGTGAGTCTTTCATGCTCCTAATGAGCAAACGTTTCTTATGAATAGAGGTTTGGTTTGTCGTCCGTAGCAAATCAAAGGATTTGGATCATATCCCATCATCCTCCCTTGTTTGTTGTGACGATGCAAAGATCAATGCATAGGTTTATTTCAGCATCAACGTTTAGCTTTTATAAGGATGGTTGTCTGTAACTTGTATTTGTTATCAATGTGCAATGTAAGTGAAATAATTCTCACTTAGACAAATAATCAATCAATTTTATATTTTGATAGTCTTGTAGTGTCCATTTTGAGAACGGAGTGCCGGTCTCAGGAAAATGTGTAGTAAGTTGTTTTGTTTTATTTATTTATTATTTTTTTTTGCATCATAAAGTGCAAATGATAATGAATCATAAACAGCATAAAATATCTAAAGATCTTTGATCAAAGGCATACAGGCTGGCAGAATTGATTTTTTATTAATATTAAAAGTTGCCAATATTCGATGTTTTATACTAATTGTAGTTGAATTTTTTCATAATATCATACGTAAATAGGCTAGAACTAAGGAAATACGTCGCTGTTTGATTTTTTTTCATCCTGTAAAGAAATAAATGCTGATCCGTGCAATATTCGTATGACCTGACAGTGAACACATTCGGGAAAGCTTAAAATATTGCGCATGTGCGAAATTGTTTTTTGATGAAGAAAATGTCGGATGTGTAAAAATCGAATCGTGGAAGAACAAAAACATAAATTTCTTACATTATATTTATTCTAAAGCATTTACATGCAACATGCTTACCTCATTATCCATCCTCAGTTATTTATAGCAGTTAGCACACGTTGTTTTGGCAAACTGCGGAAATGCAGCCGATTTATAATTAGGTCGTGTCAATGGCGATTCTACCAACAGATGATGCTGAACATTCGATTACGATATTATAACAGATTTTTTAAACCTGGATTATTGTTCAGAGCATTTTATTAGAATAAAACATCGAATTTTGGCAACTATTAATACAAACAAACAAATTCAAATCTAACAGCCTGTATGCCTTTAATTTATTAACGTTTATACGTCTTCAAACGAAGTTCGTATATAAAAATAAATCACGAATGTCGAGATTTTGATGCATATATGATATATTGCATAAGCAGTGTGATAAGGTATTTCAGGATACGCTGTTGGAGTATACTGTAAAAAAAAAAGCTTATGTTCGTGGATCCCAATTTTCGTGGATTGTTCATAAAAGACACAATCGTGGGTTCTTAAATTGGTGGATAGCAAATTTCCAATAAAATGATAATATCAAAATAAGAGAAATTATGTTATTATTTGTGTTGTGTAATTGGGGATTAGGAGCTAGGGTTATGGTGTTTGACGCCACTTTCAACAATATTTGAGTTATATCGTGACGGGCATATTTATCAATAAAAACTTCATTGGGTTCATAAATTCGTCGTTTGGTTGACCCACGAATTCCTCGAAAACTGGTTCGCCACGAATAAAACGTTTTGAACAGTATCACATTTATTATATTAGAAGGCGATCACCCGTCCTGTAGTACAATCACTTTAATATTGAACTCACCGAATGGCTGTTGCAAACGTCATGAAGTAAATAAACATTGGTGGTGAACAAACAAATAACTTCTTCTCACCTCAAATCATTCAATATAGAAAATACCAGGACAAATGCAAATGGGAAGTCATGTCCAGGCTTAGGACAGCCACAAACATGTGGTGTGGGTGAAATGTGGTTAGTGGGATCCAAATCCTGTCTTTCTTAATAATTGGTTATCCAATGGTAGCACAGATATAAACAAACTATAGAACAACCCGCACAAGATTGCTTCTACCAAGAAAAATCACAACAAAATAAACAGCAACATAGGCATGGACAATACAATAGAACTAGCAATTAACTTACTTCTAGAAAAGACTGTACAATATGTTCGGCAAAGAATAATGTTGGCACAGTGTTTCAGATGGCATTTTAAGAAATTGCATAATCATGATAAAACTGGTAATGATATAGAAAACGTTTGAAGATATCAGAAGCGTAACCAGAAGCTGTAAATAGAAGAAGAACGGGTAATATTGGCGAAATGGAGAAGGACAAAGGGACATTCAAAACACCACGCAGAAAACTGAAGATCGAGCAACCCGAAAACCCACGAAAAAGCAAATGTTAAGTCACGTGCTCCGGAAATGTTAGCAGTTGCTGTTCCTTTAGTGACACCTGTCTCGTTACTGTTAAACGACATAAAAATCACCTGATATGAAAATCATGCTGGACACGTAAATACGTAAATACATATACATAACATTAATAAAACATGAACTCCTGACAAATCAAATAGGAGTACAGACGAACCGAGCGTCATTTTAACATTAATGAAATATGAATTCCTGACAAATCAAACAGGAGTACAGACGAACCGAGCGTCATTTTAACATTAATGAAATATGAACTCCTGACAAATCAAATAGGAGTACAGACGAACCGAGCATCATTTTAACATTAATAAAACATGAACTCCTGACAAGTCAAATAGGACTACAGACGAACCGAGCATCATTTTAATATAATAAAAGGAATTAACGTTAGTTAGAAATAATGACATAATTGTCTTCGTATTATTTTTAGGCAATGGTTGGTACAGCTTGTGGACCTCTCCCAACAACAGGAAACTGTGAATGTGATTCTAAATTATGTATGAGCCTGATGTGTAAGTTGTCTTTTGTTGCATTTTCTGTGCATTACCAGACAATATAACCTTTGAATAATTTCTGGCTAAGAGGAGAGGGGGTCCATAACACTAGTTTAACCACGTCATTTTGTGTTGGAAATGAGCGGTCATGTATTTGAGTATGAGGGGCATCAATTTTGCATCTCTATGTGACATTTTAGTGTGGGTTTTTTTTTTCGTTTTATTACTTTTGATGTCAATTCTAAATTACCTACTACATGAAACATATTGTTTATATGGTTATTCACATTGGATATATTAATTAAAATTCAATAATTATATAAAAACCACATTTGCAGTTTCTTAAATATATAAGTACCCAGTTCCACTCTTTAAGCTAGTGTACATTTGACACATACAGTTTACTATCAAACTTGAGTTGTCAATCTACAAGATGTATTGGAGACCAGAACTATGAGATAGATAGTAATAACAACATAACTATCAAACTGAATACGTTCATACTTGATAGATTGGATAGTAATAACAACATAGCTATCAAACTGAATACGTTCATACTAGATAGATAGATAGATAGATAGATAGATAGATAGATAGATAGATAGATAGATAGATAGTAATAACAACATAGCTATCAAACTGAATACGTTCATACTTGATAGATTGGAAAGCCAAATAATTCAAAAGTCTTTGAGAACAATACATAACTTGTTCTCGTCATTATATGGCTGATAAAGGTGTTAACTGACGTTGACCAATATTCACTCAGTCGCTCATTATTATCAGTACAGATATTTCCCTGTATTTACAGTCGTTGTGTTGTAACAATTCCTTGTTAAAACAGTGATTGAGTTGCTTTGCTGGTCCATGATGCATTGAATAGAATGTCCTACATATATGTTTGATTCTCACAGATGTTACTCGAAATGTCTTAAATTCATACACACCAGATAAAATAGTTTAAGGACTGAGAAGCATCTGCTTTGTCAACTTGCTATCTCTTGCAGATAAAATCATAGCTGTAGAAAAATGTAGCAATTGTACAACAAATATAAGCGATTAAGCACATATCGTACATCATTTATCCACATAAAAATGATGTTCGGTTCGTCTTTACCTCCAGTTGTTTGTGGGAGGGCTTTTATGTCTTATTTACGTTATTAGTGTTTGTTTGTGAATAGTGGTGTCCAACATAAAAAAATTGTGTGGTATTTTTGTTTTGGTTTTCTTTGTCTTGTGTACCTTATCTAGCGTTTACTTATAAAAATATTTCAATTATATCATGGTGGTTAGTTTTATTTGCAGATGAATCTCGAGCAGCAGGTGAAATCCACCAACCCGACGTATGTAGTTGATATCACATAACGTTGTGTCGAGTACACCTCACGATTTGCTGAAATCGAACTCACAAATTTTAGTGGTGACTGACTGAACACATATATGTAAATCTCAAACTACACAGGATATTGGCCACGAGGACTCCGTGAGAATTTGTTTTAATTATTATATTTTTAAGCGACTTTTTCGACCGTAGTTTATCAATTTCAGATTCTTTTACAACACAAGCAGCAACACCACGTAAGTCATACATGTAAAGTTAAGACACAAACAAATACTCGTTTTTTAATGGAAATATTCGTATCGTTACTGTACCTTATACAGTTGGAAGTCCTTGTCTCAAAGTCAAATAGATTTTACTTCGAAGTTGTAAGAAAACATCCGATGGCCATGATAAAATCAGATAAAATGAACTACGTACGAATGAAATTTGTACTTCAGTTTGACTATACTAGAGGTACAAAAACATATATATATATCGAGCATGCCTTTTTCTCATTCCACGATCAAAGCAAAGACTATCAAATTGCCATCTGTTGCTTCTTCACTACGCATGCAGCATTAAGGAGAGCGAGCAAAGATTGGTTGGCTCGGAATCAAGATAATGTGTCCGAATGGAGCGACATGTATAATCGTGGTCTGTTGTTTCAGTAAGCTAGCACTATATAAATCCAACACAGCATGTTGGTCTAGTACAAAGTGGATCTCATCATCATCTCATTGAACATTAACTTGTTCTCGCCATGATATAGCTGAAAATTAGGTGAGTTGGTATTAAACAACATTCTCTTACTCTTTTTCTCATACATATGTTTAAGTCCCCCACCATGCTGGTATTATGCTTTCTGTTACTCTAAATTAGAACTGAATACTAATCATGTATACACAGCGTTAATGTCAGTTAACATACACGATCTGTGTTCTAAACACTTGATGTGAAAACAAATCTGTTCATCTTGTAATATATAAAAAAATACACAGCCTATTACAAATCTTAAATTCATTTTTGAATGTTAACATTTCAGAATCCACGGTGGCTAGTACAATGGCAGGTATGTTATTTATTGTATTATATATTTCTCAGACCATTTTATGCTTTTCGTAAAATTATTACGGGTGTGTTAAGCGTGTACATTTTATACAATCAATGCATATAAATTATATATTAAATCTTTTGTTTTCATCATGATGTATAAAGATATATACTGATTTTCCTGGGGGGTTTTTCATGAAGTTGGATGTTGTAACAAGACTGAATTATTTTTCTTTGATCTTTCTCTAGTGTATATACCAGAATGTAAGTAAAAGCTATGAACTATGAAATAATACACTCAGATTCGAGATGTTGTTGCCCACTTTAAATCTTTGCTGTAGTTTTATTACTCAAAATAGAGAGCCGTGCAATAATCAACTACCAAGATGTGATTTGACATGGCTTCATGTTACAAATTATTTATACCGCGTTTTCCAAGTTAAACGGTTAAACATTCTCATGCTTCGAGTTAACGCTTTGTGTTTAATTGTTGAACCGTTTAACTCGGGGAAAACCGTGGTATAAATAATACTTGTCAAGCATTTCTACATTATAAAAATATATAATAATAGTCTAATTTAGGGCAGTGGTGAATATTCAATGAATTGTTTCACTGAAGGTAAATATAAACTGTTATTCTACTGGAACAACTTGAATGATTGAAAAGCAATAATCATGTCAAGCTTGAGATTTATATTAAAGTGTATAATTTTCAATTTCTCATCTTCCAGCTCAAACGACCACAACTTCCATGGGACCGACTACAAGTATGGGTAAGTATGCAGGGGCGGATCCAGGATTTCAAGTTAGGGGGGAGCGCACTTAAAAGAAATCGCTTCGAGCGGAGGGAGGCGCGAAAATGTTTGGGGTATTTCGTGTGAAAAATTACGATTTTACGCAAAAAAATCATATTTTTTCCATTTTGGGGGGGGGGGGAGGGGGCGAGTGCCGGGTGCGCCTCTCCTTGAATCCGCCCCTGGTATGTATATATATTTTGTTATATTAATTAATTGTCAGATTCCAGAGTTTGTAAGATTATCTTACCGGCATTTAATGTTTCTAATAGCTCCACATCTGTGCTTGAAGAAAATAATGGCTGCAGTATGCATCGATTAGAAGTATATGTTGTATTAAACAAAGATCTGTCTCATACTCAGTTTGGACTATAAATCATACTTATGAGTAAACAACTCATGTTAACTGTGAAATGAAGAACTACAACATCATCGCATTATCATCGTCGGTAACACACGACCTATTACATTATCATCGTCCGTAACACACGACCTATTACACTATCATCGTCGGTAACACACGACCTATTACACTATCATCGTCGGTAACACACGACCTATTACATTATCATCGTCGGTAACACACGACCTATTACAGTTATCATCGTCGGTAACACACGACCTATTACATTATCAT
>MJUT01060282.1:84744-95496 GCA_002080005.1 Gigantidas platifrons | reverse complement strand
CATTACCTTTACTAGTAATAAACATGTGTCATTACCTTTGCTAGTAATAAACACGTGCTAGTATCTTTGCTAGTAATAAACATGTGTCATTACCTTTACTAGTAATACACATGTGTCATTACCTTTGCTAGTAATAAAAATGTGCCATTATCTTTGCTAGTAATAAACATGTGTCATTACCTTTGCTAGTAATAAACATGTGCCATTATCTTTGCTAGTAATAAACATGTGTCATTACCTTTACTAGTAATACACATGTGTCATTACCTTTGCTAGTAATAAACATGTGTCATTACCTTTGCTAGTAATAAACATGTGTCATTACCTTTACTAGTAATAAACATGTGCCATTACTTTTACTAGTAATACACATGTGCCATTATCTTTACTAGTAATGCACATGTGTCATTACCTTTACTAGTAATAAACATGTGCCATTACCTTTACTAGTAATAAACATGTGCCATTACTTTTACTAGTTTATTAAGAAGATCTAAATTCCACATGCCTTGAACCATTTTCAGCATGTTATCAACCAATCAGTCTACGTACTAATGGAATATATAAACCAGGAATGTAGCTTATTTCACCTATGGCTTGTTATTTTCATGTACACTTTTAATAGGGTCCTATCTCGTCCGCTATGAACATACATTGTATTTCACATAAACGTTTTAAAGACATGCCTAAGTATTGGTTTAAAAAAATAATGAATAAAATTCTCTGATGAGGTGTTATTATCTGAATTTTACCAAATATAAATTCAATAATTGTCAGGAAACTTCGAGAGAGAGAAAAGAATCATGCATTTGAATATACCATGTACATACATCTGTCACTACCTCATATAATATTTAAATTCACTCCTTGTTTGCAAGTTTCTCATTCATATATAATACGACTGGTCACACTAACAATATTAACAACATTTCTCTAAGAGATGTTTGACCCAACCGGTCGCAATATCGTGATACTAGGTCATTAAATTGGCGACATAGCTTTAATATTTTTATGGATTAAAAATCAACGCATTTTATTCTAACATATGGTGAGGAACGTTACAAATTTATAGTCTTTTCAAGCGAGACACAAAAGGCAAAAGAGCTAAGCATAACATGACGTCATTAATAAGATGGAGATCTATGGATAGCTTTTTGCCGAGTTCGGAGGGCACATTTCCAACAAATCAATTATCGACATACCCATCAGAACAAACTGTGCCCCTCTCTTGGTGGATCATCTTCTCCTGTACTCCTGTGTGGCATAATTTATAAAAGAAAATCTCAAAGAAAAATACATTACTGAGGATAATGCCTTTAATATAACATTCAGCTATTTTATGTGATGTGCTGTCGAGCAATGTCCAAATTATTCAGGACCGTCATGGTCGTGATCGTATGGTAGTTGGATTTAAAATCAGCCAACAACCGGAAAACTGGGAAAACCGCAATGGCCCTGACTTGGTACAGGTATTTCTAAAGAAATGGTGGATTGAATCAGATTTTACGGCGCCGCAACCGTATGATATGCTCGACCTTGCAGTTTGTAACCAAATGCTGTGCAAAGTCACGGTCTTCTAAGTACTACGCTACGAAGTCAGGTATAAAGGATCGTCTCAGTTTATCTTTCAAGGAGCCTTTCAGGAGATATCAACACCATGTTGTGAAGCACTATGTCACTTGAGTACAGGTGACGAGAAATGTCACTGAAAATTATGTCTTCCTATTACATCATAATTATCTTATCTTACATCTTACACTTATCTTTCAAGTGATTTTAGTGATGATTAAGGTCATATAAAGTTTCCTTTTTGTAAAACTAGCATTAGACAAATAGCAATTTTTGCGTACCGTAAAAAAGCATTATCAATATATCGTCCCCCTAGTATTACAAGGTCGTAACTGCCATTTCTTAAATTTCGGATATTGAGAAAAAAACGTTTTATCGTAACTGCCACTTACGACCTTACATCAATGTCAAATATGAAAGTTGGTCGGAAAATTTTGGTTGATTTCTTCATGCAGATACGACCTTTTAATTCTGCTTTAGAAAAGTAGTAGATACGACCTTTTTAAAATTTAGCTATTTCCAAAGTGATATTACAGGAACCCAGTGTACCATCTTGTAGAGCTTTTAAAGGCGAGTCAAAATATGCAAAAATCTAAAAAGGTCGTATGTACCACTAACGACCTTGTAATACTAGGGGGACGATATTATGAATTAGCTTTAGGATTATGACTAAGCCTTCTTTATAACTAGGGGTCGTAGTAGTTGTACTCGTATAGTGGTTGGATGTTAAGCTACCTATGGAATCAGTGCCTATCACCACTAGCGTTGTGAGTTCGAAGCCTGTGCGCAGGCGATGTGTGCTCGATACTACATTATGTTAATAAGTTTGTCAGTGCCTTGCTGCAGGTCGGTGGATTTCTCTGGGTTTCCTCCACTAATGAAACTGACCTCCATGATATAACTGAAATATTGTAGAAAGTGGCGTAAAACACCAGAACCCATTACCAGGTATTAGTAGAATAGGTTGATATTTTTTAGCTGATTCTCTCACGGAATGGTCAACAACGAAAGCGTGTAATACTTGTAATTATACAATCAATGCACTGTTGATTCATTTAGTTTCGTACTAAATAGTGGCATAAGAGACAATTCATGGATACTTAGATTCGTGGATTCCTACGTAGAATACAAAAAAATCAACTCAGAATTCCAAATATTGAATGTTACCAATGGTTACACGAAGATGGAACACAATACAGACACATATTCGCTGATCGTATGGTAGTTGGATTTACAACTACAATATGCAATCAGTGTCTATCACCACAAATACTGTGATTTCGAATCCCGCTCATGTCGAGGTGTACAACATTATGTAATGAAGTTTTTCCGTGACTTACGACAGGTCGGTGGTTATCTCCCGTGTTCTCCATACGACAGGTCGGTGGTTATCTCCGGTGTTCTCCATACGACAGGTCGGTGGTTATCTCCGGTGTTCTCCATACGACAGGTCGGTGGTTATCTCCGGTGTTCTCCATACGACAGGTCGGTGGTTATCTCCGGTGTTCTCCATACGACAGGTCGGTGGTTATCTCCCGTATTCTCCATCGTTAAAGCCGACGACCAAGATATAAATGAAATATTGTTGAAAGTGGTGTTAAACACCATCAAATCAAACCTAATTGTGTTGCTTGATAAGACAAAGACAATTGATATCCAAAAATGATTGTGTCGAAGGAAAGGGAATGATTATCTGAATCAGACATAATGAAGATTGGCTGTCTATTTTGTTTAATCACACCGCCATTAAAAATACATATCCACTCCATGTGCGTTTCTTCCAACATAAAATCGATAACAATCAATGAATTTACTAACCATTCTAGAAGTTGAAAATATACGATGAGATTACCACGGCTATTCTTTCATCTTCGTAACTGATGATAATTTCGCTAATCACTTTCCCAATATGAAACTAATATGATGGGAAAATGTGTGGAATAATTTGTTCTCATCCAGACGATATGAATTAATACATGTGGGTATTCTCGCCATTACTTTCATAACAACGTTAATTTTACCTGTTTGATGAACGAGGGTATAAGGATGGTCAGTCTTATGGGGAGAGTGGGGGGGGGGCAACTTGTCATTTTCTGATTTGACTATGCACGTTACACAGCGGGTGTCTTATAAGAAGCAGGAATTGTTTGCCTTTTACGGACACCAGGGTTCACACAGTTGTTGGACTGTGTTGTTCCCATCTTTTTCGTTTTATGTGTTGTTATTCCCTGTGACTTGTGTCTAATGTTGCCCATGTCTCTGGACTGTCCATACTTTATTGAGCCTACGGTTTTCTCGAACATTTATTATCTGAAGCTTAGATTAACTAATTATCTATGTAATTTTATGTGGTTTGTGGGTGACTGAGTTATGGTATAGATACTCTGTCTATAACCTCGAATCACACTGACATCTATGATATTGATAGTGTAACTACTTTCCCATTCGGGGGCATTCCGAAGATCTGAAAGAAATCAAGAGTAATCAAGCATCGCACTAATTCACTACATGTTAGCGCATTAGTAAATAATAAACCTTGTTCAGTAACAAATGACTTAATTTTGACATTCGTGGGTTTATGATTATGGTGTTTTAACGCCACTTTCGACATTATTTCAGTTATATCATGGCGGTCAGTTTCATTGGTGGAGGAAACTGGAGTTCTGGGAGAAAACTAGCGACCTGTCGCAAGGCATTGACAAACTTTATCACATAATGTTGTATCGAGTACACCTTGCCAAGAACAGAATTCGAGCTTATAACCTGAGTGGTGATAGGCACTGATTGCACAGTTAGTGACACTTCCAACTATACCATGCGATCACGGCCACGACGGCCCTTCACATTCGGAATACATGAGTAATTATCGTTGTTATTACAAAGATTGTACACCTTTAAGGGTCAATACTTCTGTTTGTAGACTATCCACGGCGAGAGTAATATCGTACACCTTTAAGGATCGATACTTCTGTTTGTAAACTATCCACGGCGAGAGTAATATCGAAACAATAGTCAGTGCATTTGCACTTACCTGGTTTATTAGGTATATTTATTATTAAGATATAAAGTTCATAGATATTGTAATTATTATCAAAACTAAGGTTCCCATTTCTCAGGCATAAGTTGAACTTCACTGATTTTATCTATCCTGTTTAAATCCTTTGGTTTTCTTTTGTTTCAAAAGACGTTTAAATTATTTGGCTTTTCAACCTTTTGACTTTGTGCTCACCTGATGATGGTTATTCTAGAACCGAGTGTGCGCACTTAATTAGATTTCTCCCATTATGACGTCGGACTAAACCCTCTGAACCAGTGGTGGAAAAATCTGTAATCCTCTAGAGGATTAAAATGTCTCGTGCCTTTCCCCGCATTTGACTCGTTTGACTCGTTTGACGGCTTTTGAAATATAGTTCGTGTTACATAATGGGAGAGTTAAATTAAAAATGTTAGCCACTCGCCTGACGGCTTGTGGTTAAAATTTTTAATTTAATTCTCTTGAGTGGAGAAATATCGTAACCCACGGACAACTGAAGGAGAATCTATATTTCTCCCATTATTACGGCGTTTTTCCCCGTTGAACCAGTGGTGAAAAAATCTGTAATCCTCTAGAGGATTAAAGTGTCTCGTGCCTTTCCCCGCATTAATTTCAAATTTTGAAATAAAGTTCGTGTTAAATAATGAGAGAAACAAATTCTCCTTCAGTTACCCATGTGGGTTACGATATTTCTCCACCCTCGAGAGTAAAGACTTGTTTTTTAATTCTTAACCATTAACCTGGTTTTAAACTTTTTTTATGGTTGAGCGTTTTTTTTTTTTTTTTCGATGTGGTTTTAACCATGCGGTTAAATGGTTAAAGAACATCTTAACCGGAATCGAAGCACGGTTGAATATGTTTGAACCTTTTTAATTACCAGTATGTTTAAGAGTTGAATTGTTTTATTTGTAAATGAAGAATTAATTTTACTTTGTTAAAAAATAATCAATGAACTAGAAAATTTCTCTTAAATATTGTTCTTCAACCATTGCGTTTTATATCTATCTTAAACATGTTTCAGGTTGTTTTCAACCATAAACAAGTTTGAGAATATAAAAACAGGCCTTTAAATTTAAAATTTTAACCACTCCCCTGACGGCTTGGGGTTAAATGTTTTAATCTAACTCTCTTGAGTGGAGAAATATCGTAACCCACGGGCAACTGGAGGAGAATCTATATGTCTACGTTTTCATTTCAGCTACTAAAACGTTTAAGCATGGTCAGACGCGCAATGATTTATTATGTTCAACTGTAAGTTGCGTTTGAAGTTGGTATGGTGACGTCAGGAAGTGATATAAGCGTTTTTATTTCTGTTGATGAGATACAGGTTTCTTTGTAACTTGGAAATCTCAATATTTCACGGATATTTCTGTAATAATACAGAAAAAATGCTGTTGACTAGCCTATAATAAAGTTACCCCTCTCCCATTTCAAAGATCCGACATCAAAGCTAATCTAACAGTGTCATCGACGGTATTATCAGTACTTCATGACAACATAGTCTTATCTATCCATGACCCCTATTATCAATTTCATTTAACCTTCATTAGTTCGGTAGTCTTGACAATCTTGAATGTGTTATTAGATTCCTGAACATAGAATTTTAGTATCATATGTGATTCAGAATTTCCCAAATACAGACATAATGTGGTTTGCTATTGGAATTTTACAGATTGGTATGTAATATATTATGTTGGTTTAGTTCGGGCTACATTAATATTTCTTCCTTCTGTTCTACTTCGTATACCTTCAGAAAGTATGCTACATATACAAAAATGTATATATATTTTGCGTGTTACTTTTAAAAAGAGGAGAATGTTGATACTACTTTGATCAAATATATTTATCTTCAAAAGAATTTTAAACCTCATCGGGGGTGTAATGGTTAGCATGGTTACCTCGTGAGCGGTAGATCGTGGATTTGAGCCCCGATCGGGTAAAAACAAAGACTATGAAATTGGTAATTATTTCATCGCCGCTAAATAACAAAGTTAAGGAGAAAGAGCAAAGATTGGTTGGCTCGAAATCAGAATAATGTGTTCGAGTGAGGCGACATGTCAACTCACGGACTGTTGTTTCAGTGAGCTAGAACCATATTCAAATATAACTAATCGTGTTGGTCGTGTACGGAGTGGACATCATCATCATCATCTCATTGAAAATTACAATGTAACTTGTTCTTGATATAGCTGAAACATTGCAGAGGTGGCGTTGAACAACAATCACTCACTTACTCCCCCATAGCACATACATATAGCAAACTTTAAGCTAACTTCCATGTACAAAACATTAAAGGGCATACAAAAACTAAAAGTCACATGGACCAGTCGTACACCAAGTATCTACCATGAAACCATTTAAAATATATACAGTAGATGGTCTTATTGGTCGAGTACGCGTTTTTCTCCATTTTGTTCTATTACATGTTTCCACGTTTTTAGTTCTCTGGTGTGATGTCCGTTATGATATCCACCAGAAACAATCTTCGGTTCGTCTTACTAGATTTATTATATAAGGGATCCACTGTGTTTGGGGGTTAGGGTTATGGTGTTTAAGGGCACTTTCAACAATATTTCAGTTATATATTGGTGGTCAATTTTACTGGTGAAGGAAACCGGAGTACCTGGCGAAAACTACCGACCTGCCGCAAGTCACTGACAAACTTTATCACATAATGTTGTATCGAATACTACACCTCTCCATGTGCGGGGTTCGAACTCACAACTTTGGTGGTGATAGGCATTGATTACATAAGTGGCCTACTGGAATTCATGTTATTTGCTTTATAGCGAGTTCATGTTTTATTGATCTTCTTTGTATTTATTTGCGTATATCTAAGAAATAAACAATAGAAGCCATAATGTGTTGGGAGTTTTAACATGGATTGGCGGATATTAGTATTTTATCCCGAGCCAAAAGCGAGGGATAAAATTTACTAATATCCGCCAATCCATGTTAAAACTCAAAACACATTCTGGCTTCCATGATTTATTTCGATTCTGATGTCTAATAGTACAAATACGGTAGTATACTTTGATTGGAAGACGGTAATTTATACATTCGCTTGCGGAAAATGTTGCACACAATTTATGTAACTCGAATAATACTGCGCCCTCTATCGGCATTATTCGGGTCACAATTTATGCTGCCAATGGAAACGTCAGTCACATTCATCGGCGCATGTGCTAATGCGATTATACGAAGAAATAATTCTTTTTTTTTAACAAAGAGAAAGAGTGAGGTCATGCTAGAATATGTTATATATTCCCTGTACTCTCAAGCCACTCTCTGAATGTTCCTCTGATTTTTATTTCGCGTGTGAAACCTATGACTTACTCAGTGCAAACATGTACAGTTGAATACAATAATACATGTATGTAGATAAGGCAGTGTATACAAATAAACTAGTCAACAAAAGAAACGATACAAGGGTTTGATGCTTAATATTTTACACAAAGAGAAAAAAAAATCGACGAAAATCGTATAATTTAGATTCATATGGGCATAATAAATAAGGCAATATCAACATAATTTGTCAAGATCATTATCAGATCAAATCATGGATAGACATAAATTGTCATGCAGTATGGAGTTTTGAGGAGTTCAGTAACGTGTGTGACCGCCTCTTGCCGCAACGACAGCTTCGCATCTACGACGCATAGAACCAATCAATCGTTGGATAAAGGCTTGTGGGATGTTGTTCCACTCGTGCACAAGTGCTCAGGTAGCTCCTTTAGTTTTCCGGTGGATTTTGACGGTCAAGGAAGAACACGGATGTGATTCTGGTTCAGAAAGACTTGACAAACACTAGCCACGTGACATCGTGCATTTTCAGGTTGAAATACGTGATCAAAATTTCGCTGTTGCAGAAAGTACAGAATGATAGGACCAAGAATACCGTCTCTGTATTTTACTGCATTCAATGTTCCCTGAACAATTTTGAGCTGTGTACGACCATCATGACAAATTCCAGCCAAGACCATAACAATTCCGCCTCCAAAACGATCGGACTCGTACACACGCTGGTCCGTAAAACGTTCCCCACGCCTGCGGTACGCACGATAACGTCCATGGCTAAAACGAAGTGAAAATTGGGATTCATCACTAAAAAGGATGTGTTGCTAGGTGTGAATCCTCCAACGACGGCGTGCACGAGTCCAGGCTAGTCTCATGGTCCTATGGCGTTGCTTAAGGATTCACGTAGTCTTCTGTGAACAACCAGACCCAAAATTCGGATGCCTGCTAGACCAGGTGTTCTATGGGCAGTGTCCGCAGCCGTTATCATACGGTTCTGGGGGTGAATAAGGCGTAAATGCATGTCTTGACGTTGTGACGTCATACGCGGCCGCCCGTTGCGGAGTCTGCCATTTGTCCTACATGTTTGTCGAAGACGAACCTTTAGCCTTGAAATTATTATTCTAGACACATTAAAATGATCTGCATCTGCTTGGTGAGTCATTCCAGCCTGAACCATACCCACCGTTCGCTCGCGGTCATTTTACGTAGCCGTGGCATCGACGTTCTTGTGAAAATTCAAATTTTCAAAATGGCAAATTTTTACTTTTGTTGAAAGGACATTTATATTACCAGTCATTTAAATGCCTAATTCGATCATCGCATACTCGATCATGGAACGGAAAATTGACTTTCCGGCATTTTTTTCGTAACGGAACAGGATGTTGTTTGTTTTGTGAGGATAAACGCGCATCACGCAAACATTGACGTAAATGATAATAAACAATTGTTTTGGTCTTAGCATAAAAATATATTTAAAAAAATTCTTTGCATCGTTTCTTTTGTGGGTTAGTATACTAGGACGATTATTGTTTAATAATTTGTCATGGATATATACTAGGCCATGAAGGCATTATCACATTTGCTTTAGTTGATCAGGCACTGATGGCCATTTACTGGTGACTAGTACTACTTTACAATCTCACTCAGACATTGGTAACTTTATATAGTTATTTATTTTATCTTTTTTTTTTTTTTTTTTGGTGAAATTCTGTTTAGGCGCCCATTGGTTTACTTGTTCCCACTTATTTAGACATTATTTATCATTTAAATCTTTTGACTATGAGCGTACCCGAAAAAGGTCATTTCAGAAACGCGTTTTACAGACAAAATTTGATATACATACATGCACGTGCATTCTCTGTCTCATATGTATATTTGTTTAAATTGTTATTCAAAAGAAAATACTACATAAGTTTGTAAAACTTGTGTCTGATTCTGTTGTCTCTATAAACAAATACGATTGTTATAAACTAAAAAGTAAATGGCACATTTGATATTTGATGCCCATCCATATTCAGAATTATACCCGAGATATTGGATATCCTAATAATGTGTTCCATACCCGTCTTAGGTATCTTCATCCATGTACTTCCTGCAAATTATGTGCTTGTTTCCCTTTTATTACGTTTTTATTCATTTACAAAGAACATATATAACAAAAAAGATAACCAGATTTAGCGTTTATCGACAGAAGTAGCGTACCGCTCAAATACAAGCTAGGACTGTTTCACACTCATTTTAAGATATGAGTTATTCTCATTATTAAGGGAGCCCAGGTAGCTCAATGAGTTAGGTCGATGGGTCTAACAACTCATACAAGCCTATCACCCATACGGTGTGGGTTCGCGCCCGGCTTTGTAAATTACAAAAAAGGGTGCACTCGACTCGCAGCCGCAAGTGATAAAGTTTACCAGTTGCTTGCCCATGGTCGGTGGTTCTCTCCGGGTACTCCGGCTTCCTCCACCACTAAAACTGGTCGCCATGATATAGCTGAAATATTGTTGAAAGTGGCGATAAAACACCAAAAATATAAAAAAATATATATCATTATTGGAGATTTTACTTTGACTGTGAAATGTAGAATAACAAAAAGAAAGAAAATGTTGACGATATTAATGGAGTAACCACAAATCTAAAATCAAAAGATGCGTACAATACAAAGGAAAAAGACAAGGGATAACGAATGATGTACAATACAATAGACTACAAAGAAAAAAGACAAGAGATAACGAATGATCTACAATACAATAGACTACAAAGAAAAAAGACAAGAGATAACGAATGATCTACAATACAATAGACTACAAAGAAAAAAGACAAGAGATAACGAATGATCTACAATACAATAGACT
>MJUT01060282.1:63366-79153 GCA_002080005.1 Gigantidas platifrons | reverse complement strand
CCGTGAATAGAAGAATAACAAGAAACCGTGAATAGAAGAATAACAAGAAGCCGTGAATAGAAGAATAACAAGAAACCGTGAATAGAAGAATAACAAGAAGCCGTGAATAGAAGAATAACAAGAAACCGTGAATAGAAGAATAACAAGAAACCGTGAATAGAAGAATAACAAGAAGCCGTGAATAGAAGAATAACAAGAAGCCGTGAATAGAAGAATAACAAGAAACCGTGAATAGAAGAATAACTGGGCTTTTTATAATATTAAGAAAAGTTTGAAGATACCAAAGGATAACAAGAAGTCAGTAATAAAAAACAAATGGCAATGCGTATATAATAACGGTAGCTTTAAAGGTCAAGACAGACATTACACCTAGTAAGTAGCGAGTCCAATAGGACGAGATGTAATATTAATGATACGGTGACGTTATTGGTTTTATCAGTCACGTCATGATGTGTTTGACGACACGATGGCCGATAATTTTAGGCATCAGAGTCAGTTCGTTGATCCTGAATATATGACTCGATGAGATTAAAGAAACAATGTCCAACTTATACCGATAAAACTGTCAATAGCAAAAGGACGAACATAATGTTTTATTATAAGAAATGCATCCGTTCATCTGAATTGCATTTTTTTTATTTAAAGGAAAAGGCCAATCAGTTGAAAAGTTGTTTTAATTCAATTCATTTAAACTTTTTATTCATAAATAACTTATTATTTAAAAAAAAAAGCACCTTTATTAACATTGATATACCCAATTAGAAATATGAATATTTGGAATTTCCTGTCGTAGTGTAAGCAGCCATGACACCTCTTCATGTGACGTCACTCAGTCGTATCATGTTAGTTGAATAAATAACATGTATCTGACTCTTCCCAACATCGTGCCCGTTTGGTTATGTCTTAATATAAGATCAACTGCAATACAATGTTTATAGCTGTATATCGTTCTAATTGTTTTCTTAATATTCCCATCCCATGTTACATTTTTTATAAAACAAAGGTGTTTATTTGTATCGGGAGGGGGGGTGTGTGTCTAGTATAATTTCATGTTTTACGTGATTTGCCGTATAGGTTAAATAACTGTCAGTTTTAACTCGTTTTATGCGTACACATGCTTTTTTTCTTTTTTGTCCCCAATGCTGTCGTACTTTCCCGTGTTTTTCGAGGTCACTGGTCGATGTGTTGACAAGGATAGTCCTGATCGGTAATTACACAAACAAAATTCTTCTCACACTTTTCCTTTGAATTTCCTTAGTACAATAAAATGCTTAACATGAAGTCATAATGATTTTGTAAATATCAAAAGATAAATATACGACATTATTTTACGATTTACATAATTTTTAATGATAAAATTGCAACTGATCGATGCTGATCAATATACGATACCGCTATTGTGACGTCACGGCTCTTTCGGAAGAGCTTTAATTGCAGGTATAATCCGAGAATGAATTATGTCCCTTGTCTCCGCACATTGCAGAGTTCTGAAAAATGGCGATCCCCATTAATTGGTGATACAGGCAATTTCAATCACCAAAGTCTACTTTACGGTATACTATTTTTAAAGTTCATTAACACAAATGTCTTTTATTTACTGTCATTTAAATTTTCACGTAAACTTGTTAAGACCATGGCGTTTTCCTTTAAATAATGACATGATGTTTCAACAACATTTTTTCAGCATCATGCAATGTTTGGTTGTTCAACGTTACCCACAGAACACCATCCTTGTTATTGTAATACAGCAGCATGTAACCGTGACCTATATAATAAATATTATCATAACCATGTACAAGGTAAGAGGTTGATCTGTAATTATCTTGTAACAGTGACCTATATAATAAATATTATCATAAAAGTGCACAAGGTTAAAGGTCAATCTGCCATTATCTTGTAACAGTGACCTATATAATAAATATTATCATAATCATGAACAAGGTAAGAGGTCAATCTATCCTTATCTACTAACAGTGACCTATATAATAAATAATAATATACAAGGTAAGATGTAGATCGATCTTGATCCAAATACTTATATTTACTATCATGCCAAGAAGGGTAACAACAACATTTTATCCAGCTGATTTCAAAGTCTTATATCGCTACTAATACCGGACGGTAATGTCCCACAATGCACATAGTTACTTTTAAACTAGAATAGTTTAAGACAAATGATGATTCCTTTCTTTCAGTATACTTCAGAATATTTTTAAGGATTAGAAACACAATATTTTTAAGGATTAGTAACACAGTATTTTTAAGGATTAGAAACACAATATTTTTAAGGATTAGTAACACAATATTTTTAAGAATTAGTAACACAATATTTTTAAGGATTAGTAACACAGTATTTTTAAGGATTAGAAACACAATATTTTTAAGGATTAGTAACACGGTATTTTTAAGGATTAGTAACACAGTATTTTAAGGATTAGAAACACAATATATTTAAGGATTAGTAACACAGTATTTTTAAGGATTAGAAACACAATATATTTAAGGATTAGTAACACAGTATTTTTAAGGATTAGTAACACAATATTTTTAAGGATTAGTAACACAGTATTTTTAAGGATTAGAAACACAGTATTTTTAAGGATTAGAAACACAATATGTTTAAGGATTAGAAACACAAAATTTTTAAGGATTAGAAACACAATGGATTAGAAACACAATATTTTTAAGAATAAATATATCAGTAACACAGTATTTTTAAGGATTAGTAACACAGTATTTTTAAGGATTAGAAACACAATATTTTTAAGGATTAGAAACACAATATTTTTAAGGATTAGAATCATAACAAAAACAGGCTACATTTTGATGATATGATGATGATGATGTCCGCTTTGTTCTAGACCAACACGTTGAGTCGGATTTTTCTAGTTGTAGCTCACTGAAACAAAAGTCGACGGGTAGACATGTCGCTCCACTCGGACGCATTATTCTGATTTCAAGTAAAACCATGTGTTAGCGGAGAAGCAACAAACATCAATTTGGCTTAACCCGACTGGGGCCCAACTCTACGATCTAAGGCACTCGAGTCTAACACGCTAAATATTACAGCACTGATGAGGTTTCTGATGTATGCGTGAAGCTCATTATTGGAGAGTCTAATGTGACTGTGGAATGTGGTCAGTTATATTGGTGGAGAAAACCGGAATACATGGAGAAAACCACCAACCTTCCACAAGTCACTGACAAACTTTATCATATAATGCAGGGGCGGATTCAAAGGGGGGGGGGCACCCGGCGCACGCCCCCCCCCTAAAATTGGAAAACATATGATTTTTTGCGCAAAATCGTGATTTTTCACACGAAATACCCCCAACATTTTCACGCCTCCCTCCGCTCGGTGCGATTTTTTTTAAGTGCGCCCCCCTAACTTGAAATCTTGGATCCGCCCCTGTAATGTTGTATCGAGTACATCTCGCCTGAGAGGGATTCGAACTCACAACGTTAGTAATTGTAATTACATTAATTATATCAATATGAATAATGATTGAGATGTCGGCATTTAGTTACAGGTTAGGAGCTGCAATTTTCATATAATTTTATTTTAGGTTCTAACAATAAAGACTTTCAATGTGGTGATCATATGTGTCATGGTAAACAGGTATGTACACATATATAACATGTTAGCTCCCCAGGACATCTATAATACAAATACAACGGATTGAAATTTAAATTCAACTTGGACTGGAGAATACTACATTAGACACAAGACTTATTTGTACTACAGTCTGTTTTCGAATATCATAAATTACTTGCTACCGTACAGATGTGTTTATTGTATAAAGTTGCTGAATAATGTTTCTTTTTTCTTCTTCATGTTTTTAATTAGTATTTTCGTTTTCCAATTACCATATTTGTGGTGTCACTTATTTTTGCTTACGTTTCCCCTCTTTTGCAAAAATGTATGTAACTTTATAACTGTAATATTGTGAACGTGATCTTGAATACAAATACACATTAAATCCATTTTTTTTTTCTATGGAAAGCTATGTCTTTATAACACATGTTTTGTATCTGAAAACGAAAGCATGGACAATCATGAATTTGTTTTGTGGTCCTGTGGCATGACGAAAAATTTGTAAATATTAAAAGGGCCATCAGAATCCGTAAATCAAGTAAGGACAGACAACACAATGGCCAACGTAAAAAGGGCAAAAGTTCAAACAACGATCTACAAAACACGACACAGAAAACAAATGATCGAGCAACACGAACCCCGCTAAACCTCGGGTGTGAATTAAGGTACTCCAGTAGTGTGACAGGTTCCTGCTTAACTAGTGGTACCCATCGTGTTTACTCGAGTTACAAACCCGGTGATAAGTAAGTCATGAATGAGGAAAGGACTGGGAAGTCTTTACGACAAGTGGAACATATGCATGGTGATCTCGTTATGTCAAAATCGGTATACTGGAACTTTCGGTTGAGTCTATTTTTTTTCTAAAGACCCTTTTTAGGCTTAGTGCTTTTCAATGTCTTTTCTATAATTTCGATATGTCAAAATTCAAATTGTATTATGTCGAGGTAACAACAGCACGGCATCTAGTGTTTACCGCGTCAGGTGAAATAATATTTTGACAACGGTTATTGATCATTTCTTAAGAAAACAATTGGATTTCTTAATTAACACATTGAAGTAAAAATCATATTAAATAAATATTATTTAATAATACATTTCAGAACGTTTGATGTCGTAACACCTTGAGAGTGTCAATAATTGTGGAACAACATGTTGCTGTTTACTCATTTAATGTCATGATATTCGCTTCTCGCCGCCAACCTAAATGTCATGATATTCGCTTCTCGCCGCCAACCTAAATGTCATGATATTCGCTTCTCGCCGCCAACCTAACTGTCATGATATTCACTTCTCGCCACCAACCTAAATGTCATGATATTCGCTTCTCGCCGCCAACCTAAATGTCATGATATTCGCTTCTCGCCGCCAACCTAAATGTCATGATATTCGCTTCTCGTCGCCAACCTAACTGTCATGATATTCACTTCTCGCCGCCAACCTAAATGTCATGATATTCACTTCTCGCCGCCAACCTAAATGTCATGATATTCGCTTCTCGCCGCCAACCTAGATGTCATGATATTCACTTCTCGCCGCCAACCTAAATGTCATGATATTCGCTTCTCGCCGCCAACCTAAATGTCATGATATTCACTTCTCGCCGCCAACCTAAATGTCATGATATTCACTTCTCGCCGCCAACCTAAATGTCATGATATTCACTTCTCGCCGCCAACCTAAATGTCATGATATTCACTTCTCGCCGCCAACCTAAATGTCACGCTCTAATAAGTTACGGTTAGGTTAGTGTTGTTTCCCGCCACTTTCAACAATATTTCAGTTATATCTTGGTTTTATTGGTGGAAGAAACCGGATTACCCGGAGAAATCCTCCGACCTGCGGCACGACACTGACAAACTTTACCACATAATGTTGTATCGAGTACATCTCGCCATGAACGGGATTCTAACACACAAATTCAGTGGTTATAGGCACTGATTGCATAGGTAGTTGTAAATCCAATTACCACACGATGACGACCACGAATGCCTGCGTTATACTCTGATATCAAAACGTTTAATATATAAAATGAATTCTGAACAAGTGTACAATAACACATGGCGTTTTTATTTCATATGTGTAATCCAATGACATTTTCACTTAGGTCTGTATTTTCGAGGGAGACAAACACCACCACCATCTTGAATTATGGTGTGAAGATCACATACCGGTAAGACTTTAAAATAACTTAATATGCATTTAACTATAACTAATCATGTTTAATAGCAATCACATAACATATTCAGTTTTACACGAAACTTTATCAATCCAACACCCTTTCATTCAAACTTTCTAAATCAGTTTTATAAATGCTTCTCTAGATAGACCGTTACTAAATAGATATATTAAGTGTTTACCACAACACCGTTGAAACAATCGAAATCGAAATAAACAATAAAATCAAAATAGGGCTTGGAATCAACAGGTAGACAAGTTTTCTAATGAAAATTAAGAAAATATATAAAGTACAATTGTTTTATTTAGATGACAAAAAAAGTCTATTATTTCGTTTGGGCAAAAATGTCCCCTCATCCGTCACGCATCAACTGTCCATTCTAATTGGCTATTTTTTCTAACGGTTATCACCCAATGAATAAAAGATATCTGCAGCGTTCATTCGTCAAAGGTCAACATTGATTGATCAGTCATTTTTGGGAATGTTGACTGTTCCATGTACTGTAAGAAGAGTTTGAAGATACCAAATGGGCAATCAGAAACTGTATATCGAAGAAGAACAGACAACACAATGGCCAACAGAAAAAGTATAAAAGGACAAACAACGATCGACAAAACATACATATAAAACTAAAGATCGAGTAACACGAACCCTACTATAAATCGGGGGAAACTCAGGTGTTCCGGAAGGGTAGGCAGTTCCTGCTCCACTAGTAGCACCAAGATGCAAATTCACATACCACTGCAAATGTATATATATGCATTTATAGATAAACAGTTGTTCAAACTGGTTGTATTTACTATTTTAGCACCATCTTAGAAATAGACATTGCTTGCCTAACCTTCTATCCCACGACCAATGTTATTGTGAATCAGGAACCTGTGTAGACCAGGCAATTATATCCATCATTAATGGTATATTATTATTTCAATTTTGTATCTCTGTTAGCCGCATGGACGCTGTACTAACTAAGGGGGAGATGCCTGGTTTAGACATGGAAGAATGTATTTAATACATTCACTAACATTGCTTTAAATATAAACAAACGTTTAGAGTTTACGTGGCAGTGTGTTTTCATATCTTTGTTGTTGAAGGATACGACACTCACAAACATCACCTACCAACGTAGACATGAAATAAAAATAAATAAAAACGTAGATATTAAATGTAATGCTTACGACCCGTTTCTGGAATAACCTTCAAGACGTTCGTCGGTAAAAAATTAAAAGGCAATTAACGGAAAAAAAGTATTTGGGAGAAAGAATATGAAATGGGCCTAAACAGGGAAGTCAAATTTGGCTAAGGTCACCTATGCCTTTTGTTTTGGGAATACTAGTTTGGTTCTAGATATTGAATTGCCGAATATAGATAGTGATGTAAGCTTAATATGCCACTGAATTTACATAAACTAGATATACAAAACAAATATATTGTACATTCTGCTAATGTCGAACGGGAAAAACACATTCAAATATTGGAAAGGGAAAAAAACCAAAATAACATGTACATGTACTTGGCTTAGTCTAAGTACTAAAATTGTGAAGAAGTTAATGATATTTCCTATACAATTTAACTGTGACGTATTTATGATTCCACTGTTTAATTGGACAAGGAAATCAATAGAAGACACCATCAGGTACAGCTGTCATCTATGGACTCTCTAACATTGGAGAAGCTGATTCTAATGCAATTTGTTTGTATTGTCGAGTTTGATTGGTTACTATTCTACATACAATTCTCAATCTAAAAGTAGTAACTAAGGGGTTCAGCTGAAAAGATACACCACCTTGAAAACGTGAATCCTATATGTCACATTTACAACCATGCATAAAAATAATTAAAATCCCTACCTTCCAAACTTATTTTAGCTTAAGATTTATCAAAACTTAAGCATACACGAAAACCAAGAAAACTTCTGATTTTTACGTTTTAAACTGGAAGTCATGTTGTTTATGTGCCAAAGTCGCTAACACCATTTCTCGGAATTTTGATTTGTGTGACTTTTAGACACAGGGATATGCAAGAATAGAATACACATTTATGTTGAGTTTTGTTTAGAATGGAGATAACTGTATTGTAAACTCAATTTGCGGCCATCAAATCTCCAATTGATACAGCGAAATTTTCAAATACTATACAGTTATCTCCTAATTGTTAGAACAATTGTCTATTCTTAATAACTGTGAACTCAGATATTTATGAAGCAGACCATAAATTTTGGTTATTACTAATTTGATATCATTGATATTATTCATTATTCAATATTATTCATTTAAGGTCTTCATGTCAGCGGTCTTATTTGTGCAGGTCATGACCTGTTACATGTCTGCCATGCTGGACAGGTTGGTATACTCTATACAACAACGACAAAATGTATTTTGTAGTGATACAATGCGCTTACTCTTTTTCAAAACTGCGTAATGTTATTTAACGTGCATAGCACTGTCCAATCACAGCGACCATTACGGTTGCCGGGCATGCCTCTCAACCACATATCAATGGAGTATCCCCGATTCGCCGTCTGAGATGTGCTTGTAAATTATATGTGGGTTGTTGAGAGTAAATACTTTCAGCCAATAGATTAGTAGTTGACTAAGCATTATTTACATATCAAACAACGAACCCAACGTTTTTGGGTTAAATGTGTAATATTCTTATATTTGACAAGCTGTTGGATACATAAGTAAAATAAAAACAAATTGGTATACGTTTGCACATATTACCGGGTTTGTAGCAAGAATAACACGGTTGGTGCCACAGGTGCAGCAGTAACTGCTTACCCTTTCAGAACACCTGAGTCCTTTATGCTTTGGCCATTGCTTTTTTTGATTTAAGAACAGTATCAATGGTGTAATAGTTAGCGTGCTCGCAGCGAGTGCGGTAGATCGTGGGTTCAAGCCCCGATCGGGTCAAACAAAAGACTAAGCACGCAGTATTAAGGTAAAGAACGGAGACTGGTTGACTCGCAATCAGAATAATGTGTCCAATGGGGCGACATGCTTATCCACGGACTGTTGTTTTAGTGAACTAGAAATATAAAAATCCAATTATTTTTTAAGTGTGTTGGTCTAGTACAAATGGGACCTCATCATCATCTTATTGAAAATTAACTATGTTAAATCTCCTAATTTCATTTTGTTAATTATATGAATAATTTAATAATGTAATGAATTTATTTATTGAAATTAATTTTAAAGAAAATTGTCTTCATATGAATCACTGCTTAATTATATAAGCATGGCAGGCAATGTCTATTTAATTCATATCTATTTATATATTTATGTCCATCTTGTATTTGTGAGAGTACTAATTATAGGCTATATATGCCTGTCGTCCAATCCTTTTGTAAATTATTTACAATAAAATATTTGAATTTAATTGAATTGAATTGAATTGAAATTGAAAATTAACTTGCTCTCGCCATGATATAGCTGAAAAATTGCTGAGTTGGCGTTAAACAAACATCACTCACACATTCACTCTTCTGATTACCTCTTTGGTATCTTCAATCTTTCTTTGTAACTATAATACAAATAGCTAATGAAACGGCACTAAATTTATTAAATATGTTCTCAACGTTATAGTATTTGTATACACATAATATAATCCAACACCAATATAGTATATCCATATATTCCGACAGTATTGTATTTTTGTTTGCTTTCCATTTTAGTAGTAAAATGAATGTTTGATGGTGTATTTATATAATATCAAATCTTATCAGAATATGTTAATCTTGGTTCATAGGTTTGTGAAATAAGACACGAGTTTAATGGTGTGTATACAAGACACTGTGGTGATGGAAGACATGTAAGAATAAGTATTATATATTATTCAGATTAGCATTACATGAGAAACATAAAACTCTTTGAATTTGTATTTTCCATGAAATTAAAACACCGAAGAATGAGCAATTCACCGTCCATTCTTTTGAAATCACGAATGTGTGGACCCGTAGGATAATTGTATAGTTGACAGATGTTCAAATATAGAACATGCAGTTATAGGTGACACAATTTCCAGTTAAAAGAATGTTGTATTTGATCGTGTGAAGATAAATTAATATTTGATTTACAATTCTAACATGACATCCTTCTTTCGCTTTGTTAAAAAACTAGTGATTTATCGATTGGGTATAATCTCATTAGCACATGCGCCGGTGCATGTGACTGACTTTCCTCTGGCTCGGGATAAAACACTAATATCCGCCAACCCATATTAAAATTCAAAACACATTCTGGTTTCCATGATTTATTTCTTAAGTATAAAAAGTCGAGTGACATGTAGAAATGTCGAATATGAAATTCAAGGCTAATGAGGTTTATTTTGATAAATTGTACCAAAATGTGTTATGTTCCACAGTTATTTGGTAGTTACTTATGCCATTCTTGTTATCTCTCTCCAGACTATGGAATGTCAGCATGCGCCACTTGTTGGTCAAATATGTCATTGTTCAACACAAAAGTGTGTCTATGGTAACTTTACTGGTAAGTATTTATCTTAACAGTGTTAGGGTTATGGTGTTTTCACGCCACCATATTTCAGCTATATCGTGGCGGTGTTTTATTGGTGGAGGAAACAGGAATACCCGGAGAAAACCACCGACGTGCCACAAGTCACTGACAAACATTACCACATAATGTTGTATCGAGAACATATATCACCTGTGCGGGATTCGAACAAACAACGTTATATACAATGATTGCACGTTATGTTTAGTGCATAATTAATATTAATTATATTACACGTGCATAGTTAATTTGAAATTATGAGTAAATTACAAACATCGATATACACACATTATCAATTCAGTAATATGGTTTAGCTCCATCCTTGTTAAGATTATAATAAAACAGAACATAGTTTTTGTGGTGAATTTCGTTTCGTTCATTTTGAAAGATTTTGTTACACTTATTCATGAGGCAGACAATGCAATGGCGGCCAAAAGAAAAAGAACAAAAGGACAAATAACGATCTCCAAAACACTACACAGAAAACTAAAGACTGAGCAGCACGAACCCAAACAAAACCCATGTGCTCTGGAGGAATTAGCTGTTTCTACTCCACTATTGACACCCGTCATGTTTATACTCTTGTTACAAATCCGGTGATAAGTCATTAATGAATAAAGAACTGGATTGTGATCATGACAAACGGAGAAAATCGATGATCATTTGTGGCACAGATTAATAAAAAATTAAATTAATAATTAAAAAACATTACTGTTCATTTATTTCAGGTATGCTAACTACCACACCAATGCCCGTAACTACAGCCTCGCCTACAGCCATGGCAGTGGTCACCACTCAGGTGCCTCAACAAACCACAACGGCAGCAGGAATGGTCACCACACAGGCACCACAACAAACCACGACAGCAGCAGGAATGGTCACCACTCAAGTGCCACAACAAACCACTACAGCACCAACTCAGGCGCCAGCAACAGGTGGACTGGAAAACACAACAGTTGATATGAATGCCACTATGCCAGTAGTTACAGCTGCACATATGTCAACGGAAGCACCAAGTATGTTCAAATTCTACAATCAAAGATTATGATGATACAAAAAACTAATGTGTTGTCCCAGATCTTGTCTTGATTTTGCTATAATGTACACACATTAGTGTGGTCCCAGATATTGACTTGGTTTTGCTATAATGTACACACGTTAGTGTTGTCCCAGATATATTGACTTGGTTTTGCTATAATGTATACACGTTTGTGTGGTCCCAGATATTGACTTGGTTTTGCTATAATGTACACATGTTAGTGTTGTCCCAGATATTGACTTGGTTTTGCTATAATGTACACACGTTAGTGTTGTCCCAGATATTGACTTGGTTTTGCTATAATGTACACACGTTAGTGTTGTCCCAGATATATTGACTTGGTTTTGCTATAATGTATACACGTTTGTGTGGTCCCAGATATTAACTTGGTTTTGCTATAATGTACACACGTTAGTGTTGTCCCAGATATTGACTTGGTGTTACTATAATGTACACACGTTAGTGTGGTCCCAGATATTGACTTGGTTTTGCTATAATGTACACACGTTAGTGTTGTCCCAGAAAAGCCCTTATTTATTATAGATGACCAAAATTGACGTCATAAAAATGTAGATATCCAATTTAGTGGACTTTGAAAATAACCTTGATCAGGTACGTTACTGTAATAACCTTGATCAGGTACGTTACTGTAATAACCTTGATCAGGTACGTTACTGTAATAACCTTGATCAGGTACGTTACTGTAATAACCTTCATCAGGTACGTTACTGTAATAACCTTCATCAGGTACGTTACTGGAATAACCTTCATCAGGTACGTTACTGGAATAACCTTCATCGGGTACGTTACTGGAATAACCTTGATCAGGTACGTTACTGTAATAACCTTGATCAGGTACGTTACTGTAATAACCTTGATCAGGTACGTTACTGTAATAACCTTGATCAGGTACACTCATAAAGATTGGAGATCCAAATAAATTAAAAGTCTTTAGGGGCAATCAAACACATGGGTCCGAACGTCATAGCCAATATCATGTAAGGTCATACCAAAACGCTCAAATCAATCAGCTATGTAACTATAGTCAATCATGCCTTAAAAGGCATCTCTATATAACAAATCACTAAAGGGCAGTGTTATTTTTCCCATTAATGAATTAAAAAGTAATTCATGGAATATTGTTTTTACCCACGGGTAGGCCCTTTATGTCACGATGTTTTACCCCGAGCGTTAGCGAGGGGTAAAAAGCTGACATAAAGGGCCTACCCGTGGTAAAAACAATATATACATATGGCTTCCATCAATTATTTCGATTCTAATATGTAAAAATAGGTAAAATATCGCTATAAATTGTCGATGACGTCATAAATTGCAATGGGTGTAGGTATATATTAATTTTACCACGGGTTTGAAGGACGTCATATTAGAATAGTGCATATATACTTTTAACCTGTATATAAAGGACAACTACTCCTAAAGGTCACATTTCAGGCTTCCTTGAGTGGCATTCATCTACAGGTTTAATTGTATCTAAATTCATTGCATTTTATTTGAAGTATATGGTAATATTGTTTTATAACCATTATAGCAACTGTCGCGGCGTGTACTGATGTGGAGGATGGACTATTTTCATGTGCGGTGTACGACATGATGTATAAGATGTGTGCAGCTTCTACTGGTACCTTACATACAATAGCAAATAAAAGATGCCGCAAATTTTGTGGAATCTGCAGCGGTAATTAATTTCTTTATGTAGTTGTTCATGGTGAATATATAAAGGGGCCATTGTGGTCGTGATGGTATGGTAGTTGGGTGTATAATTACCTGTGCAATCAGTGCATATCACTACTAACGTTGTGAGTTAGAACCCCGTTCATGACGAGGTGTACTCGATTCAACATTATGTGATAATGTTTGTCAGTGACTTGCCGCAGGTTGATCGTTTTCTTCGGGTACTTCGGTTTCCTCCACTGTCACAATCTGGCTGAAATATAGTTGAAAGTGGCGTTAAACACCACAACACCAACACCTAAATATAGAAACAAAATCATCTGATCTCCATTTTGCAGGCCATTGTATGATTTGCCAGTTTCTATTATTTTCCTGTTAGATTTTGGAAGTGTTGTAGAAATTTTTGCTTTTCATTCCATTATTGGTTATTGACCCTTTTTAATTAAGAAAAGTATTAAACAAAAATAATATAAGAAAGTCAGGAGCAAGACTAAATCTTTGTGATTATTCTTTATTTGTAATTAATGTTATTCTCGTCGTGACTATACATGTAGCTGTGATACTGCTTATTTAGGGTTTCTGTGACAATCATGAATTCCTCTTCATACCAACGGCACATTTTTTTCAATATGATTTGTGTTTGTTTGTAATATATATGCTCGTCGTGACTATACATGTAGATGTGATACTGCTTATTTAAAGTTAAACATCAGCTGATCATTTAATTTGCTACTTGTTTTAATTAAACAGGTAGTGGTGGTATGACCAATACAATAGTAGCAGGTAGGCATATTTCTATTGATGAATTTTTTCATGACATGTTTTTTTCTGAGAATTTCTATTTCTACCACATACATGTATATCTTTCTTGCATTGTAATGTGTATGGCATGTCGACATGAACACACACACACACACACACACACCATTTATATATATAAATACTCCACAAAAATTGGGAGTAAAAACAAACAGGACATCGTGTTCACGAGGACATCACAACATGAACTACAAACGTGAAAACATGTAATTGGACATAAAAATAAAAACGTGTCGTAAATATATTATCAGATTGTAATACAGTATGATGTAGTACACCTCTTATAATACAAACCGACAATCCAGTGACACTGGCAACATTGGGCACACAAGACACCGGACTAAATAAACGTTAGAGAAAACCAAAGGGGCAATCAAGAATGGACAATCCAGAGACACTGGCAATATTGGGTACACAAGACACAGGACTAAATAAACGTTAGAGAAAACCAAAGGGGCAATCAAGAGTGGATAATCCAGAGACACTGGCAATATTGGGTACACAAGACACAGGACTAAATAAACGTTAGAGAAAACCGAAGGGACAATCAAGAATGGACAATCTAGTGACACTGGCAACATTGGGCACACAAGACACAGGACTAAATAAACATTAGAGAAAACCAAAGGGGCAATCAAGAATGGACAATCCAGAGACACTGGCAATATTGGGTACACAAGACACCGGACTAAATAAACGTTAGAGAAAACCTTGGGCAGACAAGACACAGCACGAACACAGACAAAACAAATACAAACACAACACAACATAACACAAAAAACTAAAAACCGGGATACACTACTAAAGATAGGGATGGACCCAGGTGCTCGCGAAGAGTAAGCAGATCCTGCTTCTTATAGAAAACACTTCATGTTACTCATATAGTCAAGACATGTAATTTGAATTGATTTATTAGGATTAACGCCACTTTCAACAATATTTCAGCTATATCATGGCGACCAGTTTTAGTGGTGGAGGAAGCCGGAGTACCCGGAGAGAACCACCGACCCTGGGCAAGCAACTGGTAAACTTTATCACTTGCGGCTGCGAGTCGAGTGCACCCTTTTTTTAATTTACAAAGCCGGGCGCGAACCCACGCCGTATTGGTGATAGGCTTGTATGAGTTGTTAGATC
Organism: Gigantidas platifrons; assembly: GCA_002080005.1. NCBI lineage: Eukaryota > Metazoa > Mollusca > Bivalvia > Mytilida > Modiolidae > Gigantidas > Gigantidas platifrons. The sequence goes on along the minus strand of MJUT01060282.1, from coordinate 64,187 downwards.
CAACGACCTAACTCATTGAGCCACTGGGCCCTACAACGACCTAACTCATTGAGCCACTGGGCCCTACAACGACCTAACTCATTGAGCCACTGGGCCCCTGTCAAGACATGTAATGTAATTAGTTAACTTAATAAGCTTATATTGTTCTCCTCCTTTTTTCCGCACAAACTCTCAAATTTAAAACATAATATTTTCCTCTAGAAACAGCCATTGAACTATACAAATATTTTATTAAAGAACTCATTCTTTATATCTAAATTAATGGAGCTGTATGGGACTAAGCAAATCAAAATCAAATTTCTACTGTTGTCATGGACACAAATTAAGAGAAATTAAAAAAATGTTAATGTAACTTTGCTGGGAGTGTCTGGAGTAAGTAAGAGGGTCGTCGTGGTCGTGATCGTATGGTAGTTGGATTTACAATTACCTATGCAATCAGCACCTATCACCACTAGCGTTGTTAGTTCGAATCACGCTGAGGCGAGGTGTACTCGATACAACATTATGTGATAAAGTTTGTTAGTGACTTCCGGCAGGTCAGTGGTTTTCTCTGGGTACTCCATTTCCTCCACCAATAAAACTTATCGCCACGATATAGCTGAAATATTGCTGAAAGTGGCGTTAAACACCACAACCCTAACCCTAGAGTATGGTTGAATAGATTAACAAGTCACTCTATTGTATATTGATATTTACGTGTGTAGTACTATCACTGGGTCGATTTGTGGACTATCTTATTCATCCGCCCAGTAGTCAGTGTTGCAGCACAAGTCACTCTATTGTATATTGATATCTACATGTGTAGTACTATCACTGGGTCG
>MJUT01060282.1:46060-61879 GCA_002080005.1 Gigantidas platifrons | reverse complement strand
CAAAGGACAGACAACACAATGGTCAAAGGACAGACAACACAATGGTCAAAGGACAGACAACACAATGACCAAAGGACAGACAACACAATGGTCAAAGGACAGACAACACAATGGTCAAAGGACAGACAACACAATGGCCAAAGGACAGACAACACAATGGCCAAAGGACAGACAACACAATGGCCAAAGGACAGACAACACAATGGTCAAAGGAAAAAGTACAAAAGGACAAACAACGATCTACAAAACGTACCCATAAAAACAATATCACTTGGTGAGAATCAAAGGGAAAATGTTCAAATTATCGATAAATCATATTATTTCCAAATACTCTTCAATTCAGTATTTAAAATTGAGCTATATAAACTATATAGAGATGAAATTAGAATGACAATATTACTCCATATGTTGTTATTTCAAATAGTTCAGTAGTGTAAAGGTTACCGTGCTCACCTCTCGTGTGTGACTGGAGCGGGGGGTGTTATTTCAAATAGTTCAGTAGTGTAAAGGTTACCGTGCTCACCTCTCGTGTGTGACTGGAGCGGGGGGTGTTATTTCAAATAGCTCAGTAGTGTAAAGGTTACCGTGCTCACCTCTCGTGTGTGTCTGGAGCGGGGTGGGGAGGGGGGTCTAGCCCCAGGGTGGTCACATAAGAAAATGTGCTTATATAAATTGTGCTCAAATCAAATTTATTGTTTAAGCTGCATCGATGGTGGAATGATTACTGTGCTCTCCTTGAGTGCGGTAGATCGTGGGTTCGAGTGCCGATCGGGTCAAATCAAAGACTATGAAATTGGTATTTGTTGATTCTCCATTAAGAAGGCAACATTAAGGAGTAAGAGCAAAGGCTGGTTGACTCGGAATCAGGATAATGTGCCCCAGTGGAGCGACATGTTTATCCGCGGATGGTTGTTTCAGTTAGCTACTCCTATGAAATTCCAACTGAGCGTGTTAGTCTATTACATAACAGATATCATTATCATCTCATCTCCTCGAATGTAACTTGTTCTTGTCATGACAAAGCTAAAACAAATCCTCATTTAGTGATAAACAACAGTCACTCACTCACTAATCATTTCACTTTATTTTTCTTTTAGCTTCTTTACAAGGTAAGCACTTAATATTGTATGTTAACATGTAGCACACATAAATTCATAATTTGAACACAAATGCCATGTGTGTCTAGAAGTGAAAATAGAAAGGGATGATAAATATTTGGAAAAGCAAAGATTCTTACAATGCAGGTGCGGATCCAGGGGGGATGGCGCACCCGGCGCCCCCCCCCTAAAATTGGAAAAAATATGATTTGTTTGCGTAAAATCGTGATTTTTCACACGAAATACCCCCAAAATATTCGCGCCTCCCTCCGCTCGGCGCGATTTTTTTAAGTGCGCCCCCCTAACTTGGAATCCTGGATCCGCCCCTGCAATGATTAATGAAATATTGTTGAAAGTGGTGTTAAACACTATAACCCTAGACCTTACCCTACAATAATTAAACAGTGTTTTTATTATTGTTTTAAATAATGGATACACGCTGTTATAGTTATTTGATAATTTGTAATACTGGTATTGTATTTTTATTAACAGTGTTGCATAAAGTACCTATTCCACGTTTTTGCTAACCACATATTGTTTGATATGCCTTATGGACACATTAACGCAAGATTTCGCCGAGACCTCATTATAGGAGGGTAAGGGTTATGGTGTTTAACGCCACTTTTAAAAACAAACGGAATAATTTACCCCATAAAGATTCAAAAATAGTCATTTATGGTCAATAATATGAAGTAAGACAGTTCCAGCCTCGGATTCTCATTTTCTTTCATCATAAACTCACTAAGCCTCGTTTCTGATTTGAAAATGTGAACCATCCGATGGAATTGTACCATCTCACATCATTGTCAATGACTGAATATCTATTATAATGCAATTTGTTTGTATCGATTGATTTGATTGGCTATCATTATACGTAAAATTCGCATTCTACATGCCGTACAGTTCCAAGAATGAGCCACCATATTAAAAACGCAAAGTCCTACACAATATAATTACAACAATATATACAAAATAACTAAAATCTTTATCTTCAAAGCATATTTTTGTTAAATTTATTCACATTTGAAGCGTGTACAAGAGGACGAAAACCATGCGGTGTTTTCGTTTGAAACAGGAAATGTTCGAATGACATCACATTGTTCATGTACCAAACTAATCAACACCATTTCCCGGAATTTTCATCTTTGCAAGCAAAAGCAATAATTAATACACAATGTATAATTATTATTGTATTGCATTAGAATGGAGATAACTGTATTGTATTTTCAGCTTTATGGGTGTAAATCGTGGTTTTACTGACCCAAATATCCGTAATCTCAATATACGACAGTAAAACAAACGATTTCCGTCCGCAACGCTTTAAATACAATACAGTTATCTCCTAAATCACAAATTGTTCATGTGTTTGATATGTCTTTACTAATATTTTTGTCGTTCATGGCCACTGAAAGTTATTTAGCACTTCAGGCTTATGCTTCGCCTTCTTTATTTTCGGAATGAGCTTTTCTATCCCCCCCCCCCCCACTTCTAAATGGCATTTCATCGTTTTCTGTCAATAGGTTTTCAAAAGTAGCGTCAGATAAAACACAAACATGTAGAAATGATGGCATATTTCTTAATACATAATGCATTTCCTATTACCTGAATCTATTTCCAGCGGCCCCCACAACGCAAGCAGGTAGGACATTTTTATTGCTTTATTGTTTGCTTTGGGGTTTAAAACAAATTAATATTGCATATCCTTATTCCGACATCGACCCAAAATTTAGTCTTTACTGAAAATGTCAGTGCGTTCAAGATTATCAAAAAATTAGAACACCGTTATTGTACAACCGCACAATCAAGACCGAAAACAATAGAACGAAAAGAACTTGCATTAAATCAGGATTGAGGCCACGTGCTCCGGAAGTGTCAGCTTTTCCTGTTTCAAAAATATTATCCACTATGTACAATAGGGAAGATATGAACTGAATACGTGATATTGCAATATAATATGTATAAACACATTATAAAACCTACCGATACACTCAAGTTTCATGTAATACATTAACTAATAGAACAAATATCATTAACAAACCTGTCACCCCGTTTCTCATAGATATCGTAACAGATCTCACACTATCGTGCAAAGCATGTAGGACAAACAAGAATACGCAACAAAATACAGCAAGGAATGAAATCACGTGTCCCGGAGGGATTAGCATTCCATACACAATCATGATTTTGTTATAATTGTAGTCGAGAGAGGTCAAGAAAAATAATTCATGAATACATGTCGTTCATATCACATATGAAACAGTATCGCCTTAACCTTATGGCGAAGTGTACTTGAGACAGAATTATGTGATAAAGTTTGTCAGTGGCTTGCAGTATATCGATGGTTTTCTCCGGATACCCCTGTTTCCTCCACCAATAAACCTGACTGACACGATATGGCTGACATATTGTTGGAAGTGACGTTAAACACCATAGCTCCTCCTGTCTGGAGCACCTGAGTCATGTTATTTTTATATATGATCCGTGATACTCATCGTTATGTTCGAGTGCTTTGGTTACGTTGATTATACAATGTTTGTCATGTTATTTTTATATATGATCCGTGATACTCATCGTTATGTTCGAGTGCTTTGGTTACGTTGATTATACAATGTTTGTCATGTTATTTTTATATATGATCCGTGATACTCATCGTTATGTTCGAGTGCTTTGGTTACGTTGATTATACAATGTTTGTCATGTTATTTTTTATATATGATCCGTGATACTCATCGTTATGTTCGAGTGCTTTGGTTACGTTGATTATACAATGTTTGTCATGTTATTTTTATATATGATCCGTGATACTCATCGTTATGTTCGAGTGCTTTGGTTACGTTGATTATACAATGTTTGTCATGTTATTTTTATATATGATCCGTGATACTCATCGTTATGTTCGAGTGCTTTGGTTACGTTGATTATACAATGTTTGTCGTGTTATGTGTCTCTGTTTGTTATTTTTGTCCACGTGTTCGTCTTTTTAAATTGATTTATTATGATTTTTCCTATAATCTCTTCGTATCGTCTGTATTTCTTTCTTATTTGATCCATATCGATCACATGTGAATGACATATTTTCACATCCAATAGACGATCGTCATATACGATTGATTGATTTTTGTGGTTTAGTGCCACTTTCAGCAATATGTCAGCTATATCATGGCGACCAGTTTTAGTGGTGGAGGAAGCCAGAGTATCCGGAGAGAACCACCAACCATGGGCAAGCAACTGGTAAACTTTATCACTTGCGGCTGCGAGTCGAGTGGACCTTTTTGTAAATTACAAAGCCGGGTGCGAACCCACGCCGTATTGGTGATAGGCTTGTAAGAGTTGTTTTGTAATCCAACTACCTACATGTAACTCATTGAGCCACCCTGGCTCTGTTTGACTGTATGTGTAACCTCTGTTATTTCATATGTAGTTAATATTTTGGATCACATCTGTTAGGGCTATGGTGTTCGACGCCACATTCAACAATATTTCAGTTATATCGTGGCGGTCAGTTTTATTTGTGGAGAGAACCGAAGTACCAGGAGAATACCACCGACTTGGCGCAAGTCACTGGAAAACTTTATCACATAATGTTGTATTGAGTACACCGCGCCTGAGATTCGAACTCACAACGTTAGTGGTGATAGGCACTGATTGCACAGATAGTTGTAAATATATGAACATGTGTAAAATCGTTTGTTTACATTTTGTTCAGTTAGTTTAAAGTTGCTATGGTGATATATCATTACAGAATCAATTTCAATAAACTTATCCTAATTTCGATATGACATTCTACTTTACATACATTTATGACTCATGTGTATCATGTATATGTATATACTTGAACTGTTTATATAAACAATAAAGTAAACCATTTTCAATTGAAATTTATAGTTCTTAAATAATGTAATTATTATTAAAACTAAGGGTCCCCCTCCCTCAGGCGTAAGTGACCTTTGTCGGTTATGGCTATTTTCGTTTCGACCCTTTGGTTTACTTGCTCCCAAAACTTTAAATTATTTGGTTTTCCAACATTTCGACTTTGAGCGTACCTTATGAAGGTTATTCCAGAAGCTCGTCGTGCGGACTTAATGTGATATCGACGTTTTTATTCTAGCTCCAATTTCATCTCCTTCTCCATCTGATAAATGTTTCACGTGTGGAGACCTTGACAATCTTATCCCGTGCTATAGTAGAGAAGTCTTTGACAACAATACCAGCAATGCAGCTTCCTGTCCGTTTAGTAATAGTTACTGTATGACAGATATATATCAGGATATCCATGGTAATACAGATATATTCAAAAGGTAAATCTACAAATGTATTCAATCATTTTTCAATTAATTTATGCATGTAGTAAATAAATATTAGAGAAAACCAAAGTGGTAATCAACAATAAAACCGAAGTGGCAATCAACAATGAAAAATACAGAGAGACGGGCAAGACAGAGAAAGGATAAAACCGAATGACAATCAAGAGACAAGGACAAGATCAGGGGCGGATCCAGGATTTCAAGTTAGGGGGCGCACTTAAAAAGAATCGCGCCGAGCGGAGAGAGACGCGAAAATATTTGGGGTATTCCGTGTGAAAAATCACGATTTTACGCAAAAAAAAATCATATTTTTTCCAATTTTAGGGGGGACGCGCGCTGGGTGCACCCCCCGGATCCGCCCCTGAAGATACAGAACGGAGACAGACAAAACATGGAATGCAATGCTGAAACCTTAAAAGATTAGTACCAGGGATTCCACTAAAAACGGGAGGTGAACCGAACTCAAAATGACGAGCAACACGAACCCCACAAAAACAGGGAGAACCCATGTGTTCGCGAATAAGAAGCAATTATAGCTTCTTATAATATACCCGCCGTGTTACACGTAAAATCAAGTCATGATAGATTTCAATATGCATTTCTACGTAAATAAACTAGGAAGAACACAAGGTGTATAAGTTTCCTACCCATGGGATGATCAATGTACAAAATTATCAACACTTCAAACACAAAACACAACGGAACAACTATTAAACAATAAGCCTTACCTGTAACAAAAACAAGCAGTGGGACCCGGCAATAGGACTGTAGAAATAATTTCACATGATATGTGCCGGGGTGTAGATGTGCACACAGATTGTGTACTGATTATTTTAAAGATAATTCATATCCTCCCATACTTTATAAAGATGATTCATATCCTCCCATACTTTATAAAGATGATTCATATCCTCCCATACTTTATAAAGAAGATACCAAAGAAATAATCATAAGCCGTAAATTGAAGAAGAACAGACAATACAATGGTCAAAAGAAAAAGGATAAAAAGACCAAACGATCTACAACACAATACCAGAGGAATAATCATAAGCCGTAATTCACAGAAGGACAGACAATACAATGGTCAAAAGAAAAAGGATAAAAAGACCAAACGATCTACAACACAATACCAGAGGAATAATCATAAGCCGTAATTCACAGAAGGACAGACAATACAATGGTCAAAAGAAAAAGGATAAAAAGACCAAACGATCTACAACACAATACCAGAGGAATAATCATAAGCCGTAATTCACAGGACAGACAATACAATGGTCAAAAGAAAAAGGATAAAAAGACCAAACGATCTACAACACAATACCAGAGGAATAATCATAAGCCGTAATTCACAGAAGGACAGACAATACAATGGTCAAAAGAAAAAGGATAAAAAGTCAAACAATTGGCAACAAAACAATACACAAAAAATAGACCAACACGAACCACATAAAACATGGAAGTAAACTTACGTGCTCCGGAAGAGTGATCAGTTCAAGCGCTACTGGTATCACCCGCCGTTTTACTCTTGTTATGATTTATGCTCCCAAAACATTAAATTATTTGACTTTCCAATCTTTCGATTTTAAGCGTACCTGATGAAGGTAATTCCAGAAACGTGTCGTGCGCAATAAATTTGATATCGACTTTTTTTTATTTCAATATTATATCTTATTGTTTGATCCATTTTAGATGTGTAACAGAGCAGGTTTGTAACTCTAAGTGGATACACGAATCTGCAGGCTTAGATTATTGTTCAAAATATGGATCAGTCACACACTCTGGTGAATTTGAATGTCATTTTTGTTGTAAAGGTGCAGGTTGCAATACTGGAATCAAACCTCCTACCCTGGTAGCAAAACCTTAGAGGGAACTAAATACAATGGATAATAAACTAATGAATATAAAACAAACATGTGTTTTATATATTAAGACTGTTTTTCTTTCTCTTATTATGTGCATGCAACATGCAATTTATGGCAGGGTCATTTCAAATTTCATGTATTATGTAAATATATATTAAGACTGTGGGAGAAACAAGCTACTCGTGTTGATACTGTTGAAAGTTATGGGTTTTCAACACTTATTGCAGCAATACATGTATCTCAGTTATATTATGGTACTTTGTAGTATAATAGTTTTCTCATGGTACTATAACCCTAACTAGCTAACAGTTGGTAGTAGTATTAGTCCAGAGAAACCAGGAGTGCGTAAGGTCACAAGCAAGCTTGCTCACGCAATGTTGTATCGAGTGCATCTATTAATCAAGAGTGGGAATCGAACTCACGTTTTCAGTGGTGATAGATACTGATTGCATTGATAGGTGTGTGATTGAATTAAGGGGTACGCCGGACGACGTATGATACGACTGTAGCAAGACGCCAACGGCTTTCACCTCCACCAGTTTTGAAGGAAATAATCACTATCCAGCAAATGTAATTGATATAGAATATGCTTGAAAAGTGCAGGTCGAAAGTCAAGTGTGTGTTGATCTTTTTATTGCATCAACGGAAGTAAAAATAAGACGATTACTGCGTACCGAAAAATATATTCGAGTAAGGAATACTCTGTGTGGAAAAGCAACAACGGTACGAACACAAATGTTAAATACTTAGTACCCCCCCCCCCCCAAAAAACAATCTATAATCAACTCGTCCACAACACGGGAGTAACACCAGGTGATCCTGACGGCTTATTCTTTCCTATACCATCAGCGGTATCAGTCACGAAGTATTGATCCTAAGCTAATGAAGAAAGCAGATATCTACATGTTTATCAGTGGAGATCCTATTGAGATACACTATAATTAGGTCATATTGACCCAGCTGTGACCTAATATGAACAGAATTAACAGACATTAGTACATATTTAAATAATGTCATCGTGACTTAACTCTGACCAAATATGAACAGACTTGACAGCCATTAGTTTATATTAAAATTAGGTCATCATATCCTAAATGTGACCTAATTGTATATAGAACAAAAATTACAGCTACGTGTATTTGAGAGTGCAAAACGTGTGTCATTATGCTATGTTTATAGTCAAAATTCTTCCATACATTTTAAGCGTTGTCCGTACGGTTCGTGACGTAAAATGCGATATCATCTGGCAATGGTGCATGCGACATATGTATGTTATCTGTTTGACGTAGAGGAAGACATATTGTTTCCATACCGGTCTCGTTAGCGTTATTGAATATTCTGTAGTTAACTGACACACATGCGTCTATAGAAGCACACTTGTACAGACAGCGTCTTAACGTCAAATTATCCTCTTTCCACGACAGGTCTATCATGTTGTACCATAAAACGTCTACCGGAACTGAAGCCCTCTTGAATGTCACGTGCCTTAGAGTAATACCTGTGAAATAAATAACCACGTAATTGTCAAAAATGTATATATTAACATAGTGGACAAGATGAGCATTTCTGTATTTTCTTTGTGAGTTCGAATCCCGATCAGGCGAGGTGTTCACGATACAACATTGTGTGATCAAGTTTGTCAGGTCGGTGGTTTTCTCCGGGTACTCCGGTTTCCTCCTTCAATAAAACTGACTGCCACGATATAACTGAAATACTGTTGAAAATTTCGTTAAGCACAAATAACCCTAACCCTGATCCCTGCATTGTCCTTATTTAAAGTTTTGTGACTTCAATCAGTTTGGAAAACAAATGTATACACTACACTGTGGAGAACAGTAATACACCAAAATAATTACCAGTCCTAAAACTCTAACCTGTATTACATAATATTTTGATAAATATAATATAAAGAAAAACTAAAGAAACAATACCCCACTGTCATGACAGCTTAAAAATGTAATATTTATATCGTAGAAACAGAAGCACAATCGATACCCCTCACACACGTATACACGACCGCTCACTTCTCCCCTCACACACGTATACATGACCGCTCACTTCTCCCCTCACACACGTATACACGACCTCTCACTTCTCCCCTCACACACGTATACATGACCGCTCACTTCTCCCCTCACACACGTATACACGACCACTCACTTCTCCCCTGACACACGTATACACGACCGCTCACTTCTCCCCTCACACACGTATACACGACCGCTTCTTCTCTCACACACGTATACACGACCGCTCACTTCTCCCCTCACACACGTATACACGACCGCTCACTTCTCCCCTCACACACGTATACACGATCGCTCACTTCTCCCCTCACACACGTATACACGACCGCTCACTTCTCCCTCACACACGTATACACGATCGCTCACTTCTCCCCTCACGCATACACGACCGCTCACTTCTCCGCTCACACACGTATACACGACCGCTCACTTCTCCCCTCACACGTATACACGATCGCTCACTTCTTCCCTCACACACGTATACACGACAGCTCACTTCTCCCCTCACACACGTATACACGACCGCTCACTTCTACCCTCACACACGTATACACGACCGCTCACTTCTCCCCTCACACACGTGTGCACGACCGCTCACTTCTGACTTACTACTACCCATCACACACGTATACACGACCGCTCACTTTTCTCACTTACTACTAGTTAGTGGATAAAATACATTAACAAGTAGAAATTGAGGTACTATAAAACTAAAGAAAATTCAATTTCACAAACACCACTATATAACTGAAATACTGCTAAGATTGGCGTTAAACATCAATTGATCAATCAATCAATTTCACAAATTTGAAAAAAATAAAGTGAAGCAACACCGTCTTATTTGCATGTTGTTTGTCTTTCAATTTGTTAGATTTAAACTTCCCGACTGTTGAACACTTTTTTTTAGAAAAACCACTGAATAATATAAACAGTACATCTTGTACTTTGATTACATTATTACTGTATCTTTTTTATCTTTGGGAATATACTCATATCTAACGACATCCAACCGCATCGGTGGTATAATGGTTAGCGTGCTCGCCTCGAGTATGGAAGGTCGTTCGTTTGAGTCCTGATCGAGTCAACCCAAAGACTATAAAATTAGTATTTCTCCGCTAAACACGCAGCATTAAGGAGAAAGAGCAAACACTGGTTGGCTCGGAATCAGGATAATGTGTCCGAGTGAGGTGACATGTCTACCCACGGACTGTTGTTTCAGTGAGCTAGAACTATAAAAATCCAACCAAGTGTGTTGGTCTAGCATAAAGCTGGCCTCTTCATCATCATCATCTCATTGCAAATTAGCTTGTTCTCGCCATGTGATAGCTGAAAGATTGCTGAGTTGGCGTTAAACAACAATCACTCACTTTTGGTGATACACTAACATCTAAAGACATCCTGTATATAATCAAGTCAGGATTCATATTTCAAACCGACAAATGAGCGATCAATCTCATATATATTTAAGTATCAAATACAGAGTACGCACATTCTGATTGGTTAATATAGAGAACTGTTTTGCATACGATTCAAAGATGAATGGAAGGTTATATTGTATGACCACCAAACGGGGTGTTGTTAGATGTTTGTGTATCGCCAATGACAAAAGTACAGCAAACATCTAATTTTAATTAGTGTGTACACATGACGGGTGTCTTATAAGAAGAAGGAGCTGCGTACCCTTCATGACCACCCGAGTTCATCCCCGGTTTTTTTGGTGGGTTCAGCGTAGCTAATTGTTTTAAGTTGTGTTGTCCTGATATGTGTCTTCACGTTCTGGGTTCCGTGTTGTGGTGTTTGTTGTGATTTCTGCATAAAAACGATGTTCAGTTCGTCTTTACCTCCATTGATTTGTAGGCCTCATGTCTTATTTACGTTATTTGTGTTTGTTTGCGCATAGTGGTGTCCAGTACATATTGTGTTGTGTTTTTGTTGTTTTTTTTTGTCTTCGTCTTCTGTACACTATGTTGCCAGTTTCTCTGGATTGTCAGTTTTTGATTGCCCCTTCTGTATTCTCTCACGTTTATTTAATTAATTTGTACATCTTGTACACTAGATTAATTAAGATGGCATATAGTCACGGTGGTTTGTTTAGCCAATAGATTAAAAAAAAAGAGTTTAATCTGGAGATTGAATTGAAGTACAATGTATATGAAAAAAAAATATATAGATGTGACTTACCAGAGCACCTGAGTTCACCCCAGGATTTTAATTGGGGTTTGTGTTACTCGATCTTTATTTTTTTTTGTATGTTTTGTAGAAAGTTGTTTTTCCTGTTGTCCTTTTTCGTTTGGCCATTGTGTCGCCTGTCCTTCTTCGATTTACGGATTCTGATTATATTTAAACTCTTCTTAGAGAGAACAATTGTTGACTTTGGAATGGTTGATATCTGGATTTATCAACCTGAAGAAATGTAATATTCATCGAGCCGCAGGCGAAGTGAATATACGTTTATAAAGGTTGATAAACCAGATAGCAACCTATTCCGAGGTCAATAATTGTTTTATTTCATGAAAATGTTTTGTTATCTACTAACAATGTATCGTCATACCAATAAAATATCGCTATTTTGGAGCGCTTGTTTATGATTCAACCGAAAAACAAATGTTAAACGCAATCTCATTGGTTATTGAACAACGAAAGAACGAATTTGATAGGATAGCAAAAGTCCGGTTTCCCTCCCTCCCCCTCCCCCTCCCCATCTATTTTTATGCCTTGCGAGCTCGAGGGTGATATCACTTTCCGGACACCTACCAGTATCCATTTTTAGCCGAGAGGGTGATATTGCAAGTAAACCTCTTAATCAGTTTTAAGCCAATCATATGCAAGCTAAAGTACAGTCTTGTAATAATATATTATATCTATCACTTACCTATATCACATGCAAAAATTAATACCAGAATTAACGCTGACAAACAATTATTTGAAATCTCTTGAAAGTTATGTCTTTTCTTCATTATTATGTCTTACACGATGAAAGGTCTCAAAAAATAAACTTTTATATATAATGTTGTATGGCTCTATAAAACTATAGACATTAATCTTATGCATACACGTACATATGCCCCATGTTGTCAGTATTTTATCGTCTCTTCGTTCAGTATCTTATACCCGGTATATAATCCTCTTGAAAATTGCGAATATGCATGCGTTGTGTAAATCGCCTCAATTTAGCTTATTATTAGTTTAATATATAATTTTATGAAATGTAATTTAATATAGAAGAGTCTGAACGAATAGATTTTGGTTGTAATAAGTCTTTGATAAATAAAAATCTAGAGATTCCACAATCTTCGTATATATGACAAACACAGCAGAAACAACCATTTCATAAAATTCTATCCAGTATTCATTTATATTTCGGCATACATGTATGTTAACATATGGATATCCAAATTATCCTGTAGTCCGCAGTTTGAGCTAAATTTCAAGGAAATACCATAAAAATGAAGCATATAGATCAGAGTCAAACGTAATAGATGCTATCAGTCATTACAGTGAATATCCAAATACAGAAAGGTTAGCTTCATCCCGCCGTGCATGTACATGTGTAGTCAGTCGTTCACGTGCACGTGGTCTTTATATGTCTCGGTTGTTTCTGCGTTTGAATGGATCTTTATTAAACCCATACATATTTAATTATTCCGAATTACATTTAGCGACAATGAACACGACAAGAATATTCTATAAAATTGCATTAAGTACACAGTGTGAGCTTGTATTTTCTACTCGATGCATTCATAAAAATGTTTCCCTTTGAAAATATAACACACCGTACGCCAGATTTCAATTTTGACTTATTAATTCTTAGAGGAATACCATGTTGTGCCATTGATTAAAATTATTTATAGACGTCAATGGTTTATTGTTAAATGGAGTAGAATTATGTTGAAGGTTTTCCATAAATAAAGGAGAAGAAAGAAGAATTGACTAGTTCTAAAAGTGCATTTTGGAAATGTCTGCCTTTGTATGGGTACATCAACTTTTACAGAACATGCTTGATTTTTTTTTTCTGCATTGGTTATACTATGCTTTATTTACGTAATGCCAACAATTGTTTAATGGAGTAGAATGAACTAAGTCCTAGAAGTGCATTATGGAAATGTGTGTCTTTGTATGGGTACATGTAACCTTTAGTGCACACTGAGATTTTGTGCTGCATTGGTTATACTGTACATGTGTTTTATGAACGTAATACACACAACTGCAATAAACGGGTTTTATTGTTCAATGGAGCAGAATGGACTAGTTTCAAAAATGCATATAATGGAAATGGCTGCCTTTTTATGGGTACAGAAACTTTTACAGAACATGTTGGGATTTTGTTCAGCACTGGTTATACTGTGTTTTATTTACACAATGCATACCCGCAATTCCAAAAAAGGGTTTTACAAAAAAGATTTGCACAGAAAAATAACTTCATGACGGTTGCTAGTAGATGCAAGATTATGCAAGGCATAACAGTGTTCCTGGCATGGACAGTCAAATATAGGAATGGAAAAATATTTATGTCAGACATTATGGTACGATTCCATTCTTGGATATTGCTTCTATTTCTATTCATATACTGGTATATACCACTATGGAAAGAAAGTTTAAACAGTGAGGGTCAACAATATTCAAACAATATCAACAATACCACACAACCACCTCTCTCCTAAACTCATTAAGCACAAAATGATGATGACATATGACAATGGAATTCCAGGTGATGTTTGGGACAGGCACACATATATGGCGTGGTTAAATTGGTTGTGATCCCACCCCACGCCCTGTTTATATATACTTTTGTTTATTTGTGTTGAACGACACTTTAAAATTTCTTGGAGGCCAGTTTTTATTGCTGGAGTACGTACCCTAAAAAGCCACCGATCTACCACAAGACGCCGGCAAACGTTTTCACATACAGTTGTATAAAGTTCAGCTCCGACATCTTAATGTTACGTGCTTATTGCAGAAGCAGCAAATTCATCTTTAATCCTTCGTTTGATCATGACCATTCAGGGATCGGAACCAGTCTTCTACATTTCAAGCCAGCAAACTTGCCATTTCATCACCGAGCCGGTTGTATTCCATATTCCTTCATCTGTTAAAGGGGAGCTATAGATATGCTCCCTTTTTCATGCTTGTGTGTATTTCATACTGATTTTCTTAAATATAATTTCTATTTAAGCTCCTTGGGGTTTTTTCGACAATACATACCCTTTGGTTATTCTGAAGGCTTGCTAGAGCCTGCAACTCTCATCTTAATGGTCTATTTATAGCCCATTCAACATTGATGGACAGTTATTAGCAGTCTGTCAAGTTTCTAGTTTCTGTCTCATCTTAATGGTCTATTTATAGCCCATTCGACATGTATGGACAGTTATTAGCAGTCTGTCAAGTTTCCAGTTTCTGTCTCATCTTAATGGTCTATTTATAGCCCATTTGACATGTATGGACAGTTATTATCAGTCTGTCTAGTTTCCAGTTTCTGTCTCATCTTAATGGTCTATTTATAGCCCATTCGACATGTATGGACAGTTATTAGCAGTCTGTCAAGTTTCCAGTTTCTGTCTCATCTTGATGGTCTATTCATAGCCCATTCAACATTGATGGACAGTTATTAGCAGTCTGTCAAGTTTCCAGTTTCTGTCTCGTCTTAATGGTCTATTCATAGCCCATTCAACATTGATGGACAGTTATTAGCAGTCTGTCAAGTTTCCAGTTTCTCATCTATTTATAGCCCATTCAACATTGATGGACAGTTATTAGCAGTCTGTCAAGTTTCCAGTTTCTCATGTGATGTTCTTGATATCTTTATGTCATTGGTTTCTACTTTTCACTATGTTTTGTCCTATTATCACTGCATTTTTGATATTTTCACTAAAATTTGGGACAGACAATTTAACTTTTACGGTTGATCTATGGTTACCACCCAACCACCCAAAACAAAATTCAGATTATTTTTATTTATGGGGCATGAAAAACTAATGAATATATGTTTATATCTGTATTGTAGCTGGAGATACAATTATCACAGAGGAAAAGGTTATGACCCCATTCACCTGGTTGACCCTGCCACATTTTTTGGCTTCTTTCAAGCCAGGACATGGATTTTCACAAAAATACCACAATATATATAGCATTGGAAATCCATGTTCCCACATCACACAGGCACACATATATTGAAAATTCACGTACCTGATGAAGGTTATTCCAGAAACGTGTCATGCGCACTAAATTTGATATTTACGTTTTTATTGATAAACGGCTAAAACACAATCAGGTGGGGATTTTGTGTGTCACATTTTGCAAAAAATGAAAACTGTTTGGCCGACTTTATTTTTATTTGAAATAATACTGTGATATATGGGGTAATCCTCAACAGGATTTTGTTTTCTATCCTGTCATCATTTTTCAAATTGGCTTTCATTACCACAACGGAAATCATCTACGAACACTACACAACTATATATATAACATTCTTTCACATCAAAATATATAATACTATGTAGCTTAAAACACCTCTCGGTCAGAGATATAGCTA
>MJUT01060279.1:0-12517 GCA_002080005.1 Gigantidas platifrons | reverse complement strand
GTATTCAAATAATAAAATAATTACAACTAATCATTCTCAATTACTGTTCTTCATCGGTCGTTCCTCATTCCCAACACATTATGCCTGTTTTTGGTATTTACAACGTACTCTTAGGATACAGATACCAACTCCCCATTTACACACCATTAATACAAACATGTGATTTTTGTAATGTTGAACATTTCACGTACTGTAACGACAGCCTTATGATCGTATATTTATTTGTATAGGTTCAGTAGAAAACAAAGGTTTAAAAGGACAGCCTGGTCCAAAGGGCCCTGCCGGTAAAATATTAGACAGTGAGTGTCTATGTTCTTTGAGTAAGTATAATGTAAAATTCCTTTCATACAGCCTACACTAATCATTTGGTTTACTATAAATATAATGAAAAAGAAAAAAATACAGGACTGTCGGAACAGTTTCAAATCCAATCGAAAGATCGTAGAAACGATAAAAAAATATACATATATATATACCCCAAACACATAAATACATGACTGCTCACTTTCTTGGCTTGGTACAGACACTTCAATTAAAAGTGGCGGAGTTAATCTAGTTTTATGACCCCAAACCTTTAATATAACATGTTGCATGTTAACATCTACGTTTGGTCGAACAACATATCGGTATAATAAAATATTTTTTTTACAAGATGAGACGGTTTTTTGTCTTGGTTCACAGATTAACTCATTTTGCAATGTGAAAAATTATAAAAATAAGGAGTCATGGATATACATTTGTGTAATAATTGATTGATTTTGATTGATTTTTGGTGTTTTAACGCCACTTTCAACAATATTTCAGCTATATCATGGCGACCAGTTTT
This sequence comes from Gigantidas platifrons, assembly GCA_002080005.1. NCBI lineage: Eukaryota > Metazoa > Mollusca > Bivalvia > Mytilida > Modiolidae > Gigantidas > Gigantidas platifrons. The sequence continues at coordinate 11,691 of MJUT01060279.1, read as the reverse complement.
AGTGGTGGGGGAAGCCGGAGTATCCGGAGAGAACCACTTGCGGCTGCTAGTCGAGTGCACCCTTTTTGTAATTACAAAGCAGGGCGCCAACCCACGCCGTATTGGTGTTAGGCTTGTATGACTTGTTAGATCCAGCGACCTAACTCATTGAGCCACCCGGGCCCCCTTTTGTGTATTGCAAATAAATCATCATTATTATAAATAAATCTAGTTGGCACACGAGGTAAGACACTAAAGATCACATAGAGTGGGTAAACAGAAACAAAATAAAACTAGAAGTGGCCACGCTAAACCTCGACAAATCATTGTCCGGCTTACGGAACCTAATATCAAATTCAGATTATTTAAATGCAGGAAAAATCTTAAACATTCACGTGAGTTTAGGTCCGTGTATTTAAACGAAGAAGAAGTAAGAAGTAAACTCCTGTACCATGCCAGAAAGTTGTACAAAAATGAGAAGATACACCATCTTTGGACGACAAATGGAAAAATACTGATAAAGGATAATAATGGAACACTATACGACATCAGTACCATTGATTCCTTTGTAGCCACCGCAATGAATCTGGATCCAAACTTTGTTATTCCAGAAGAATTTATGTAATAAACTAACAAATGGCATGCTAATCAGTTAATTCTCAACTGTATATAATTGTGTGTATTTAGATTTAGCGACCCATTGTAACAAAACAAACTATCTGTCAGAGTTTTGTTCACGTATCCCATATTGACATTTATAGAAATGTCAGTCATGACTTTAAAACCCAATATCGTAAACTTAAAATTACACTCTCACAACAAATTTACATGTATATACATCTGACAAGCTTCGGTGTTGTGCTGCCGTTGCAACTAAAAGTAGAAACGTGTATTTCATTTTTTGGATAATTACTTTCAAGTCAAACGCACCTAAACTTGTTTTGCTTTCAAACAAGGTGAAGGTCAGATGTCGACAACATTTACACTGGGCTACTTGTCATTTGGACATTTAAAACAGTTATGTTTTGAAGACAAATGCATAATTAAATAATTACGCGTAAAATTAAAATTGTCCTTAATGGCTACGTTCAGTCTTTGTTTATTTTTTCGTGGGTATTCACAATTGTGTGTGGGTGTTTATTTATTTTCATTTTTATTTTTAGCGAAACAATGTGGGTAATCACAATGTGTGTGGGTGTTTATATATATTTTTTCTTCTTTCAAATTAATTTGATGAGACATACAATTGTATATCAAGCTTGCGTTTTATCTGCATTCAGTGAACCATTTGTCCACTATTTATAATTCGGTAATTGTTTGCGATGACAATATTTGTACAATATTTACGGGCTGCATAGTTTTGAGGTTAAAGGTTAAATCAGTTCAACATGTTCAACCGTACTCGTTTGTACACATTAGTGTGTGAGTCGCTAAATTTTGTGCTCAGTGTATCTAAAAAATATAAAATGTTTTTTTAATTTTATGGTTGTATATAAATACATAATAATGCCAGTCTGTGGTAAATTCCCTAATCTAAAATTGATACTATTTTATGATTGGATATAAATACATAACACTGGTAACCCCTTACGATTCTCCCGAATATTTTTGTGGCAACACATGTTTTCTATTACTTTTGTTATTATCTTCCTTTCTTTATTTTTCTTTAGTCTATCAAGTCACACTAATAACTCTTTGTGCACATTTTTGTTGGTGAAGTCTGCAATGGCCTGCGTCTTTCGTACAATATCAATGCTCTCTCTATTACTATATGTGTGCATTAATGACATTAAGTAACGGGCATTGACGTGATTAGATACAGAGAGAGCATTGGTAAATACTATAGTGTAGCAAGAACTGTTAAAAAGTCAATGAGACTTACATCTATGGATGCATTATCTATTCTTATTTTTGCATCCCAGGGTATACGGGCGTTTCCGTTTATAGCGTGTCTTTGGTTTATTCCGTGCACATACAATTCCGAGGCAAAGGAAGCCACATATGACTCGTTCGAAGAGAACACTGCTTACTTCAATACTAATGGTAATTCATTTAATAATATTGCTTTCTGGTGTTTAGTTTTATGTTTATTGCTGATTATATCTGGCATTGAGACGAATCCGGGTCCAAGTACTAACGATTCATTCAGTTCTACAAATAGCTCTTATGGAGACAATGAGTTTTTTTAAACAATCTATTTCGTTTGTTCATTTAAATGTACAAAGTATAGTCCCTAAGTTAGATCTTGTTTTAACAGAATTTTCATGTCATGACATACTTTCATTTAGTGAAAGTTGGCTTAGTCCACATGTAGGTGATGGTTCAGTGAGATTACCGGTATACAAATTCCCCCCATTTCGTAGAGACAGACCTGACAGACAAGGTGGTGGAGTTATTGTTTATATGAAAGACAATATAAACTGTAAACTTAGGGTTGACTTACAAGTTGGCAATATTGAATGTATCTGGATTGAACTGTTGTTTAAAAACAAAAAATACTTATATGGTACTTTTTATATACCTCCCAATAGTCCTGCTAAGACATGGGAAGACCTTGACGAGTCTGTTGACCTTGCCGTCTCTACTAATCTTGACGTTATTTTAACCGGAGATTTTAATATAAATCAATTAGGGAATAATATTGCAACTGATAAGATTTCTTCATTGAAATCGAGATTCAGTTTGCATCAGCTGATTTCAAGTCCTACTTATTTTACCGAACATAGCTCATCGCTATTAGATCTTATTCTTGTAAGTAACCCACGTTCGGTTGTCTTCTCCGAAGTCGGAGCTCCACTATTAAATCAAGTACGTTTTCATCTACCAGTAATTGGTGTTTTCAACCAACCCAATCATCCAAATCACACATTCAAGCGTAAGATTTATCTTTACGAACGTGGTGATTACGACTTCTTTCGCCAACAGCTTAACTCTGTGGATTGGGACACGATGTTCGTGACAAGAGACGTTGACACTATTACACTGTCAATTACTAATATAATAACTGACATTGCAGATAGAACCATACCGAATAAAATCATAACGGTGAGGAAAGACAACCCACCATGGTTAACGACTAAGCTTAAGTCAGTGATTCGTAAGAAATGTCGTATAGATAAAAAAACTAAACGTACAAACTCACAAAGCGACTGGCAAAAGTTTCGAAACTTCAGAAATAAATGTAATAAACTTGTGCTTAATGCAAAGAATGATTACTACAAAAGTATTTCAGATAAAATTTTGTCAGAATCTTGTAACAGTAAAAGTTACTGGACTCTTGTTAAATCACTGATGAATTCAGATTCCCCTGACAATCACTCGATCCCCCCGATACAAGTAAGTGAAGATCTTATTAGTGACATGAAACAGAAAGCTGAAGTGTTTAATAATTACTTCTGTTGTCAAAGTGATCTTAACGATTCTGGTAAACCCCTTCCTAATATTCCAAACAGACGGACTACAGGACTAAGTCATATTACTAGCACCGAAAATGAAGTAGAAGACATTCTGAAAATACAAGACACAAATAAAGCTACTGGCCCAGACTTATTAAACACCAGACTTCTAAAGGAAGCATACAGTATACTTAAATATCATTTTTGTAGACTATTTAATTTATCTTTGGAACAAGGTAGATTTCCATCAGACTGGAAAAATGCTAATGTGACCCCAGTGTTTAAAATAGATTCTCCTAGTGACTGTAAAAATTACAGGCCTATTTCATTAATAAGTGTTCTTGGAAAAGTTATGGAACGTTGTGTTTACAAACATATCCATAACTATTTAGTAGAAAACTCTATAATTACATCTCATCAATCTGGTTTCACTCCTGGTGATTCAGCAATAAATCAATTTATTAATATAACTAATGAATTTGGGAAAGCATTAGACCAAGGGAAAGAAATAAGAGTCATATTTTGCGACATAAGTAAAGCTTTTGACTGAGTTTAGCACAAAGGGTTATTACGAAAATTAGAATCTATAGGAATAAAGGGCACACTTTTGGCTTGGGTTACTAATTACTTATCAAAAAGAAAGCAAAGGGTGGTGATTAGCGGCTGTTCCTCGGAGTGGCGTGAAATAAGGGCTGGGGTACCTCAATTATCAATTCTGAGCCTCTATTGTTCATTATATTTATAAATGATATCGTCGAGAATATTCATTCCACAATTAAACTGTTTGCAGATGATACCATTCTTTTTTTTTATCGTAGATGACCCATAAGACTCAGCCCGCATCTTAAATGATGATTTGCATAAAATTCATACATGGTCTAGGAACTGGCTTGTAACTTTTAATCCACAGAAGAAGAAATGTTAACAATTTCAAGAAAAGTTCACAAACCATATCATCCTAGTCTTCAAATGGATAATATTATCATATTAGAGACACAAGACAACAAACATCTTGGGCTTTGTATATCGAATGATGGCTCATGGTCAAAACATATTGACATGATTGTAAAAAAAAACTTATAAACGTGTTAATATAATGCGGAAATTTAAATTTATTCTAGATAGAAAAACCCTTGAGAAAATATATCTTACGTTTATTCGACCAATCTTAGAGTATGCTGATGTCATCTGGGATAATAAAACAGTATATCTTGTGAATAAAGTAGAAAGTGTTCAAATGGAGGCCGCCATAATTATCACCGGGAGAACCAGACTTGCCTCAATTGAGAAATTATATGATGAAACGGGTTGGAAAAAACTGAAAGACAGGAGAGAAACACACAGATTGACTTATTTTTATAAAATGGCTCAACACTTGACACCTTCGTACTTATACAATATGGTACCGCAAAATCTTGGAAATATTCATGATCGTAACGCTTCAATTATACCCCCGGTTGGGTTTTAGTGGGTTATATGTGACTGGTGGAGTAAAAACGGCTTACCCTACCGGAACACCAGAGTTGACTCCTGGGTTTTAGTGAGGTTAGGTGTGACTAGTGGAGTAGAAACGGCTTACTATTCCGAAACACCAGGGTTGACTCCTGGGTTTTAGTGTGGTTATGTGTGACTAGTGGAGTAGATACGGTTTACCCTACCGGAGCACCAGAGTTGACTCCTGGGTTTTAGTGAGGTTATATGTGACTAGTGGAGTAAAAACGGCTTACCCTTCCGGAACACCAGAGTTGAGTCCTGGGTTTTAGTGGGGTTATATGTGACTAGTTGAGTAGAAACGGCTTATCCTACTGGAACACCAGAGTTGACTCCTGGATATTAGTGGGGTTATATGTGATTAGTGGAGTAGAAACGGCTTACCCTACCGGAACACCAGAGTTAACTCCTGGATATTAGTGGGGTTATATGTGACTAGTGAAGTAGAAACGGCTTACCATACCGGAACACCAGAGTTAACTCCTGGGTTTTCGTGGGATTAGGTGTGACTAGTTGAGTAGGAACTGCTTGCCTTACCGGAATACCAGAGTTGAATCCTAGATTTTAGTGGGGTTAGGTTTGACTAGTGAAGTAGGAACTGCTTACCCTACCAGAACACCAGAGCTGACTCCTGGGTCTTAGTGGGGTTAGGTGTGAATAGTGGAGTAGGTACTGATTACCCTACAGGAACACCAGAGTTGACTCCTGGGTGTTCGTAGGGTTAGGTGTGACTAGTGGAGTAGGGATTGCTTACCCTACAGGAACACCAGAGTTGACACCTGGGTTTTAGTGGGTTATGTGTGACTAGTGGAATAGTAACTGCAAATAATTTTGTTTCTTTCAGTCTTTTGTTGCCTGCAAAATTGGTTTTGAGTGGATTGGATACACCATGCTTTGCTTTGGTATCTGTGACACAATTGGTTCCCTATTGTTTGGAATTCTTGGTAAATACACTGGACGAGTACCGTTGTTTCTACTCGGAACATTGCTGAATCTCGGAACCATCTGTTTGATGAGATTTTGGATGATGACAGATTATGCGTCATCTGTGCTCTTTTTTATCATCCCTTCTCTGTGGGGTATTTGTGATGCCACATGGTTGACGCAGAGTCAAGGTAAATATATTTGTCCGTTCATTGCGAGGTGTACTCGATACAACATTATGTGATACAGTTTGTCAGTCACTTCCCAGCTACTCCGGTATTTGAATATTGTTGAAAGTGGCGCTAAGCACATCAGCTGCATGTGGGTTTTTTTTTACATCAGGATCATGCGTAGAGCACACCTTAGGGACACTATTTATTTATATATATTTATTTATTGTGCTTAACTCCACTTTCAGCCAGATTTCAACTATATCATGGCGACCATTTTTTTGTGATGGAAGAAGCCGGAGTACCCGGAGAGAACCACCGACCCTGGGCAAGCAACTGTTAAACTTTATCACTTGCGGCTGCAGGTCGAGTGTACCTTTTTGGTAATTTACAAAGATGAGCGCGAACCCACGCCGTATTGGTGATAAGCTTGTATGAGTTGTTTGGTAATCCAACTTCCTAACTCATTGAGCCACCCGGGTCCCCTTATGGAATAGAAGGGGGATTCTATTTCGAATAATGTGAATATTGAAGGATTATTTTATTCTTTGGCAAAACATGAGAAACAAAAACATGCCATGCCAATCAAAACAAAACAAAATACCAGTAGTTGCAGCCTCATTCGTTACAAAATAAGGAGGTAAGCAACAATATATCCTACCAACAACACGCACTACTCCTTTGGCAAACCTTCAACGGAAATAATATATCAACGAAAATGAAAGTTGAGCCTAGCGTCGGACAGGAATAAAATGATCAGAACGAAGCTTTACGACAAAAGAGATGATTTCAATTTTCCCATTGTGAACTTTCCATTTATATGTAGTAACATTCCAGCAGCACCTACATATGGAGTATATATCTCTCAGTTGATATTCCAGAGCTTGTGGTTCCTATCAGGATCTCCTTGATAGATGGTTGCTGCTAACAAGGAAGCTACTGAACCAAGGGTTCCTCTGGATTAAGTTGAAGTCATCACTTCAAACTGCTTTTATCAAGAGATTAAGCCATTTGATGGAAATCTCAAATCCGCCTGTGAAATCTGTTTTATCCTAGTTTTCTTCCCGTTTTATTAACGTTCACTTATACCCATAGCATTCACGTAAAATAGATATCAAAAACAAATGCCACAATTACATGTAATTGTACAATAAAATGGATGAAAATAACAAAGCATAACACAAATAACAAAGTCTCGGATAACACGAACTATCATAACAAAACTACAATGAGGCCAGGTTTTACGGTTGTAATCATTTCGAGTAGGATTTCCGTGCACATACTACAAAATTATCTAATCACAATTAAGNCCAATCAGATCACTGTATTTATTGGATACATCTTTCTGATTCGACGCTTTTCGAGTACGAGATCAGAATCCGTACTGAAAAGTTTTATGAATGTTAGGTCGGCTATTTCGAAAAATGTGTTTCCTGTTCTACAAATGGTAACCGATGGTTATATCCCAATATACAAAGTATACATTTTAGATGGCTTCATCGGTGTTCTCTAACATTTACTTATCCATTGGTCTAATCCTTCAGTTAGCTGGTAATTGCAACATTTGTGTGATAAAGACTTTGCATACTTTCAATTTAATTTAGCACTGTAGGAACAGCGTGTCATAAAAATCAATTGTTAATGTTGCTTTTCAGCATTGCTATGGACAGAGTTCCATAAAATTTACTTCGTACTGTTGTTTTTCAGCATTGGTAGGGACAGCATTCCATACAATTTACTTCGTTCTGTTGTTTTTCAGCATTGGTAGGGACATCATTCCATAAAATTTATTTCTTACTGTTGTTTTTCAGCATTGGTAGGGACAGTGTTCCATAAAATTTACTTCGTACTGTTCTTTTTCAGCATTGGTAGGGACAGCGTTCCATAAAATTTATTTCGTACTGTTGTTTTTCAGCATTGGTAGGGACAGCGTTCCATAAAAATCCAGAACCAACCTTCGCCATCTGTATAATGTTTCAAGCAGTTGGGTCTGCAATAGCTTTCATATATAATATTTATCTTTGTGAATCAGTAAAGCTATATATAGTAGCTGTGACCATGATTGTATCCGTCATTTTGGTGTTTTATTTAGAAATAAGAATAAAACATAAACAAACGTCAATGGAAAAACACGGAGGATTTCCGAATAGAACTTCCATCGAAGACAAATTTCTAAAGGATGATGGCATTGATATCAGGTTGGAAGAATATGAGGAATAGACAATGTGAAAAGTTTCAATCATGTGTTACTGTGTTCGATCATGTATTGTCCGCACTGATATATAATCCGGCCAGTTTTTTTTCCCAAGCGAATTTTAGGAGAAAGTCAAGCTCGATAGCATTTCGACAGGCTATGTTGAATAATGTTTGTGGGTGTGTGTGTATGTGTGTTTTTATTTATGAATAAATAACGACGTCGTGGTTGTGATCGTATGTGAGTTCGAACCCCGTTCATGGCGAGATGTACTCGATACAACATTATGTGGTAAAGTTTGTCAAGGGTTTGCGACAAGTCGGTGGTTTTCTCCGGGTAGTCCGGTTTCCTCCAGCAATAAAACTGTCCACCACGATATTATTCAAATATTGTTGAAAGTGGCGTTGAACACAATGCACGATCAAATGAGCCTAGAGAGGAAAGTTGTCGATATACTGGTAGTACTGCTTGTCACATCTGACTGTTCGATGTTTTATCATTGTTATTGATTAAGTATACAACTGTTAATTCTTACATGTAAATATATTAATGAAGTTTTCCATTCGTTTCGCTTCATTTTATTATGCACTGAACCGCATCGGTGGTGTAATGGTTGAATGCCTGCCTCGTGTGCGGTAGATTATGTGTTCGAGATCCGATCGGGTCAAACCAAAGACTATACAATTGGTATTTGTTGCATCTCCGCAAAGCACATAACATTAAGGAAAAACAATAAAGATTGCTTGGCTCGGAATCAAACCCCGTTCATGGCGATGTGTATTCGATACAACATCAATATGTCACTGGCAAATTGTAGATACATGATGTTGTATCGAGTACACCTCTACCGTATGATGACCACCACGACAGTCCTTTTATTTTCACTGCGACGACCTTGACCACCACGACAGTCCTTTTATTTTCACTGCGACCTTGACCACCACGACAGTCCTTTTATTTTCACTGCGACCTTGACCAACACGACAGTCCTTATATTTTCACTGCGACCTTGACCACCACGACAGTCCTTATATTTTCATTGTGACCTTGACCACAACGACAGTCCTTATATTTCCACTGCGACCTTGACCACCACGACAGTCCTTATATTTTCATTGTGACCTTTTTCATAGGGATAAACTGTGTTATCCAACTTATAATTCTTTTCGCAAGTAAGTATATTAATTTATAAAATCAGATTACTGATGACTACATTATAATTAAAATAGATACCGGCATGTAAGAGATAACAATGCAGACTGTCAAACCTATTATCAACTGATTACATCTGGCCATTTTTGTCTGGAGACACCCATCCAGACTTTCATTTAATTTATCTACCTTTGTAGCGTTATTTATATATAAAGTGTAGAAATTATCACAGAGAATCAATGGACCCTAAAGAGGATCAATAACCCCTAATGACCCATTTGGATTATCTAATATCCAATTTCTTTTTCAAAGTATGTCTGGAAATGAAGATCGATTGTCTAACTGAATCCCTTGATACAACGTTCTAATTAGTATACATATAAAACGCTGTAACATAGACTAATAAAAATAAAAACGTAAGTATCAAATGTGATGCGTGCGCACGAAGCATTTCCGGAATAACCGTCATAAGGTACGACCAATGCCCGAGCGACCAATGAGAGTGTAGAACAATGATTGTGGAATTTCATTCGAAATTCTGACTAACCGTGGGCTGATTTCTGCGTACCCCTTCTCTGATTTATTGACCAAAGTTCGTAAGCGTCGTTCCATTTCATGTCAGACGTGTTCAGTTGGTCAGAGATTGGTGGAAACGGTAGGCCATTGCAAATACTAACCTTTCTGCTGGCGGACTAATAGTCCCCGAGGGTGTCGTCCGCCCAGAAGTCAGGGCTTCGGGACTGACATGATTTTCAGATATATTTATTACCGAAATTTAGAGTTCCTAAATAATGTAATTATTGATAAAACTAAGTTTCTCCTCCCTCAGACATACGTGTAGGTGACCTTAGCCGAGTTTGGCTATCCGGTGTAGGCCCTTTGGCTCTATTGGTCCCAAAAGAGCTATTTTTCTCTGACAAAAGCAAGATAAAGTTACAGAACACAGTCAGAATAGTTAAATAATGGACCTTTTGAAAGGGAATGGGATGGAAAAGGAAGAAGAAGAGTTTGAAGATACCAAAGGGGTCAGGGGTCAATTTCACAAAAAGTCGTAAGTCTAAGATTAATCGTAAGTGTTATCGTAAGTGTGATTTCCAAGCTTTTGATTGGTTGAAATTCACACTTTCGACTGATCTTAGACTTACGACTTTCTGTGAAATCTACCCCAGAACTGTAAATAGAAGAAGAACAGACATCACAATGACCAAAAAGAAAAAAGTACAAAGGGACTAACAAGGATCTACAAAACATACACATAAAACTAAAGTTCGAGTAGCACGAACCGGGGTTTCAGCTATTTCCATTGATTGTCTAATCAGATCCATCCTTGATTAACGTCCTGCCTTGTTTTTTCATCTTATATCTTGGTTCAAATAAGCGTTAGAGAATACCGAAGGGGCAATCAAACATGGACAGCATAGGCTACACAAGATGAAGAAAAACAAAGCAAAAACACAACACAATATGTGTTGGACACCACTATGCGCAAACAAACACAAATAACATAAATAAGACAAGATCTCCTTCACAAAAAAAACGGAAGTAAAGACCCACCGAACATCGTGTTTATGTGGAAATCAAACTCACAGAAGTATGACAAATCTCCGTGTGAAGACTTAATCTGTTATAAAACTTGTTTAATATAAAAGACATACCTTTGAATAAATAAAGCAATGGCTCATTAGATTGATCAAGTACTGGATTAATTATTTAAACAAACATTTTAAGTTCACACGAACCATACATTCATTCATCCTTTTCCTGTAATAAAAATGTGCATATCTAATATAGCGAGTGTCTTGTTAAATGCAGGAACTCCTTTTTGATTGCCCCGTTCGTTTATTAAGCAAACATGTTAAGTTGACATGAACCATACATTAATTCATCCATTTCCTGTAATAAGAACGTGCATATCTGATATAGCGTGTGTCTTGTAATAGGGGGGTAACTGTTTACCCTTCACGGGCGACCGGGTTCACTTCCGGTTTTTTTGGTGGGTTTTGTGTTGCTCATCTTTTAGTTTTTTGTGTTGTATTTTGTTTTAAGTTGTTTTTGTTTGTTTTTGTATGTTTTTTGTTTTTTGTTTTATTTGTGATCTTCTTCTTGTGTATTGTTTACACAAAACTGTCATTGTCGCTAGCATGTCCATTCTTAATTTAATTCTTTAATTCTTTATTTGTTTAACGAGGATTGCCAACAGTCAATGGCTACGAGCGGTTTTCCTCAAAATACATACATGAATACACAATTTCAATCAATATAATGGTTATTACAAATATCGAAATGACAACACAATATATACAAGACAAGACATCACACATCCACACTCACACACACTCGCGCGCGCGTTAAATGACAAACAATGTCCATTTTTTATTTTCCCTTC
>MJUT01060277.1:0-12558 GCA_002080005.1 Gigantidas platifrons | reverse complement strand
GGATGCAACATTCCCCCCCCCAGCTCAGCCCCACCCCGCTGGGGAATCTGTATAAAAAAATTTGACCGAAATCCTCACCCTAAGCCATATATTTTTATGATCAGGGTGACTAGGCAAATGAAATGCCTTATAGCTAAGGCCCCAGGGGTCATACCCCACCCCCTACCTGAAGTAAACTTTTTAATGGTCGAGATCCCCACCCCTAAACCATATATATTTATGATCAGGGTGACTAGGCAAATTAAATTGCTTTATAGCTAATGCCCCAGGGGTCATACCCCACCCTCTACCTGAAGTGAACTTTTTAATGGTTGAGATCCCCATCCCTAAACCATATATATTTATGATCAGGGTGACTAGGCAAAATAAATGCCTTATATCTCAGGCCCTAGGGGGTCATACCCCCCTACCTGTAGTGAACTTTTTAATGGTTGAGATCCCCACCCCTAAGCCATATATATTTATGATCAGGGTGAATAGACAAATTAAATGCCCCAAGATTTTGACTTGCAACTCGGCTGTTGCATCTCGGATGCTTTCTCGATTTTATAAATATATCACATGGATAACATTACACTCACATTACACCTCTTTCTATTGCGGCGGGGGACACGTGGCTACGTGTTGCAATCTTGTTCAACATTTAAGAAAAAAAGAACATTAATTTTTTCACAATTTTCAATATTTTTTTATCTTTGAAATATAAATACAGTCATGTGTAATTACCTCAATAAATATACTAATTTAAATGATGCTCATTACATTCGGTATACATCTTTATGAAAAATGTACAAAAAATGTATTCCTTATTTGTTTGGTATATTTTCAAAACTATGTAGCAATAAAAAAAGGTCACTATGGTTTCAAAGCATACCCTTGTCCAAATATCCTTATACCCTTGGCTAAATGGACAATATATGCTTCCATACTAAAAAAAAAGGTTTTTTTCTTAAATTTAATGCCAATTTTTAAAATTAGGGAGGGAAATTGCCCCCAGCTCTTTCGCCTATGAAGTGGTATTAGTGAAGTTCGAACTGCAGACTCATATGGAGCATCTGAGTTCATGTCAGTCTAGATTTTTAGTTGTTTGTGCATCTCAATCTTCAGTTTTCTGGGTATTCGTAATTTTTTGTCAGCCATTAGATATTTGTCTTTTTGTCATGTTATACCTGTATATTTATATCATATATTGTTATTAAAGTAATATATTGACCCTTTAAGACCATGTAAGTGACGGGGCTAGTCGCTACTAACAGTAGCTAGAGAGAAAAAAAGGTTTCATGAATCACGAAAACATTAACAACTTCTTAATGAATATTATTACCTGATATAATCAGTGTCAATAAATACACAATTTAAACATTCAACTATCCTATGGTGAAGATTGAAATACATGTACATATGTAGTTAATAATATGTCTTAGATACAGTCCTTTGTACAAGATGCGTTTGAAGTACTTGTTTGAGTGTTTTATTTATCTGTATGTGTACTTTGTGTAACATTACAATCATTATGGCTTCTATAGTACAAGGTAGTACATTTCAATAAAGTTGAAAAGATGTCAGTTCAAATCTGACTGGAAGCTAATCTATGAGCTTTTTAATGTGTACTTGATCATATTGACTGTATTAACTAACTTCATCTAAACAATTTCGGCACAAGTCCCTAGCTTAATGAAAGTTTTGAAGGACTGCTCCTTTTTCAGTGTGATTTTTATACGGACACAGAAATTTTGTTGTGGCGGTATTATGTTATGGGTCTGTAGACAAAATAGTGTCCTATCTCATCGGTGGTGTAATGGTTAGCATGCTCGCCTTGAGTGTTAGATCCATGGGATAGAGCCCCAGTCTGGTCAAACCAAAGACTATAAAATTGGTATTTGTTGCTTCTCTGCTATTAAAGCATGCAGCATTAAGGAGTAAGAACCAAGACTTGGCCGTCTAGGAATCGGAATATTCATTAATGTGCCCGAGTGGAGTGACATGTCTTCCCACTCACTTGTTTTCTTTATTAGACACCAACAATTTTATTAGTGAAGGGGGGATTGGGGCTTGGGATTTTTTATATCTGTCAGTAGAGAATCCAATTTTTTCTTCACACATCAGGTAGATCAAAAATATTTTTATTTTACATACATGAGGTAAAAGATACATGCAATGATGCATACAAGACCTAAAAAAATAATTGTGTGTTTAGGATTACCAGTAACCCTGTGAAAAAGGTTAGGTAAGGGTGACCAGGATTTTGTTTTGCATTGGATATATTGGGCATGCAGATGTTCCAAGACTGTGCTTGTTGAGAAAAACTAATAAAATAGCTAGGATAGGCACTAAATTTTAGTTAGGATCAAGTTAACCTAAACACGGAATATTTTTTTAAGGCTGAGGTGTATTCAGGTCTACTTTAAAATTTGGACATAGTGGAAAATAAACGATTTTTATTCTAACCCCGCCCCCCTCAGTAGTAAAATGGTTAATGCTTTATGTCTTATTAAATATATTGAACACTATGCTTAGAGGAGCCATTCCTTAAGTAAAAGTAATATAATCTTTTTTATTCAATCAACACTGGAAGACATCTAACATAATAATCCCGACACTCTGAAGCCGATGTCCTTGAAATGTCATTATGTGCTGAGCAAACCACGTTGTATTTCCCTGGCGTCCACGGACCTCTCGTCGCAAGGTCAGCTTTCTCGATAGCTACCCTCCACTTGTTAAACACAACATTTGTGGCATTTTACACGAATATATATAAATGAATATCGTAGTTTACATTAGTTACGTTATTGATGCTAGCCGAGTAGTTCCGAAAGTAATAACTGATAGAACACATACGCCACCTATTAGCGAAAAATCGTAGGTGAACCCCATTGATGGTTTATGGTGTTTAATGCCACTTTCAACAATATTTCAACAAACTTTATCACATAGTTTTGTATCGAGTACACCTCGCCATTTGCGAGATTCGAACTCAACTGTAATGGTGATGGACACTACATTTGATACGATCATCTTAAATTGAAAAAAACACATGTCTTGTATATAAAATGAATCTTATATGAAATAATTTGTTAACAAATTGCACATTTGATATATCACTTAAAAACATGAATATGTAATAGTCATAATAAGTTACATTTCAAAACAAATAATTCCTAGGAATTACCGTAATTCTCAACGTAATTCTGCACTTTTCATCCATATCACAACTGTAAAAGCTAGTGGTAATGTCTTTGCTACTAACAAATGAACATTGACAAACACTATGATGTTATTTACAATTTTCATATACTTGAGATCAAATCACCCATAGTGCATTAGGTTCTAAAAAAAGGAAGTTCATTCAAGGGATAATTTTGTTACCATACTTAATTTTGTATAGTACACAGAAAATGTTCCTATATATGAGAAATCATCCATGATGCATTAGGTTCTAAAACAAGGAAGTACCCGGTACATTTCATTGGATAATTTAGTTACCATAGTTAATTATGTATAGTACACACTTGTGTAACATACACATCACTACCTGATTATTAGTTGAAGCATGGCTGAATATGATATTTTTATGTCTCCCCTTCGAACGAAGGGAGACATATTGTTTTAGTCTGATTTTTTCTTCTGCTTCCGCTTCTTCTGATTCTTCTCAGCGAAGCTTGTCCGGACGATAACGTTTTTGTCTTTCCAGATAGGTCAATTATATTTGATATGTGGGGCATGACCATAAGGCGGTGTGTCGCGTACCGTAATGACCTTCATGGGACCTTGACCTTTGAACTCAAGGTCAATTTATTGTTTCTTAAATAGTATTTTCTTGTCCGCACCATAACATTTTTGTCTTTCGAGATAGGTTGTTGTACAGATGGCCGCATTAAGGGTAGACATAAGTTTTAGGTATCTAAAACATTCGTCCTAGTTTTAATTTGTGGAACATAGTACACACCCAGGATGTTCAAAAAAATTTCCTGCTAGAGAAAAATAAGCATGCTACAAACCCCAATACTGTCACAGGTTGTTAAAAAAATGTTCCTGTTGAAGAAATGTGAACATGGTACAAAACCTTATACTGTATTTATTTATAATAATAATAAAAAAAAAAAAGACACATTAATCACAAAAGTAAAAGAAAATTGATCAACTAAAATTGTAAAACAAAAGTAAAAAACAAAGGTAAATGACTTGTATGAAAATTGAAGAAAAATGATTTTATATATTTGTAGAATCATTAATTTAAATATAAATATGGAACAAATACCAAATAAAATTATATGAAGAAGAAACTTTATTTATTTCTACTCTTAATGCTGAAAATCTCATGAAAATAACAAGTTTTTTTTTTAAATCGTGGTTTTATATGAAATATAGAGGGAACTATTTTAGTGCCAAAAGACCCTATCAGTTTGCACATTTTTCTGAGTTGTGTTTGAAATACTATATATATATAGTTATATCAATAATCTATTAACGAAAGTAGAAAATATTAATTATGTATTTTATTTTGAAAAATTAAATATTGGAAGATATTACTCCTAACAAAATTCAAATAAAGAATTAACTTTCATTTTTGCTTAAAAAAATAATGAAAGTTGCAAAAATTATGAAATAATATCTTTATTTTTTATCTTTATAAAAAGTTTTCATCTTTATAACTTTTATTCAATATTTATTCAAAGTACAAAAAATGTACTTTGAATTTCATGTTGCATAATAAATAATGCACATAATTAAAAGTTATAAGAATCGAAATTTAGTACTCATAATACCACTTCTTTTCTAAAAATAGAACATTGGAAAGTTATCTCCCTTTGTCCTAAAAAAAATCTCCCTCAAAACATCATGAAAAACCAAATTTTGATAGATAAAATTTGATTATCATAGAATTATTTAGCTTTCTAATCTTTCAATTTTGAGCGAAACCTGTTGGAAGTTTATTCCAGAAACACATCATGCTGCACACTAAAATTGATATCTATATTTTCATTTTTGACTGAACATGAACACAGATAAAAGTTCAATTCGACTGAATTACATTGTTATCATATTTGTACTATGACTACCTTTCCTAAAAATAGAGTTATTTCCCTTAACCACTGTGCCAGAGTTAGATCACAAATAAACCTCCCACAATCCTATATTTCACAAAAATCTAATCCCACCAGTACTAAGGACTAAGGGCTTCAATTAGAGGCAGGACGAATAGTAACCGGACTGCCTCTATTTGCAAGTCGTGAATCTATATATTCCGAAACGGGTTGGGAATTATTATCTGATAGGCGAAGGGTAAGAAGGCTCAGCTTATTTTATTCTATTCACAATAAATCTGCCCCTGAATATCTTTGTGATTTGATGCCCCAACCTGTTGGAAGTGTTTCACAGTATGATTTAAGAAATAGTAGTAATTATGTTATACCTAATTGTCGGTTAGAAATGACAAAAAAATCCTTCTTCCCCTCTACTACACGGGATTGGAACAATCTAAATCCGGAAATAAGAAATTCTGGTAATATTAACATATTTAAAAGAAAAATTAAAATATTACTTAAAAAAGTGCCTTTGTATTTCGGTTGGGGTGATAGAAAACTAAATATTATTCATAGTAGACTTAGAAATATGTGCAGTTCGCTAAATGCAGATTTGCACCTTGTCAATTTAAAGCCAAGTCCTGCATGTATCTGTGGTCATGGTTTTGAAGATTGTATACACTTTTTCTTAGAATGTCCTTTTTATAATGAAAATAGGGCAATCTTGTTTAATAAATTAAAGAATTACATAGTAACAATTGAATTGATATTAGCTGGTGATGAAAATCTGACTACCAATCAAAACATTGAAATCTTTTCTGCTGTTTATTCTTTTATTAGAAGCACCCAGCGCTTTAACTAATGGACTAGCATACTCACTCCAGTCAATGTTGTTTTTTGTTTGTTTGAACTCCTTCTTCTTCTTTATTCCACTGTATTGAACATATTATTTCACCTTATTCTTCTTTATACTTAATTTATTATCATCGTCTAAATATATCATGTAAAATTTATTTATATAATTATCGCCATTATGTGTAATCATTTTTGTTTATATTTTTGTGAAAGGGAAAGGACTTCACTAATGTTGTTATAACTTGTGTCCAATCCCATTTGCAACTTTTATGCAAATAAAATATGTTTAAACTAAACTAAGGACTTGTCTTATTGGTCCAGGGTAGTCCCTAGCTAAAATTAGCATAGCATATTTTAGTCATAGTTATTCCAGAAAGGGAGGGTTAGGGTTATGGTGTTTAATGCCTCTTTCAACAATATTTCAGTTATATTGTGGCAGTCAGTTAAAAGTACGGGAAAAAATGTACGCGAAAAAAAATTACAGGAAAAAAAAGTACGCGAAAAAAAAAAGTACGGGAAAACATCCGAAAAAGTCCGGGAAACCCGGTTGCGCATCCGCGCATTTACCCCTTTGGGGTCGCTTCCTATAGCCCTATCGGTCATGCGCAATGGTACTTGTACTATAGTACAAAATGTGGGAAAAAATGACGTCACTGAGGAAAAAAACGAGGGAGAAAATGACATCACAGAAGAAAAAAATGCGGGGGGAAATGACGTCACAGAAGCGTGGGAAAAAATGACGTCACTTACTGCTAATTATGCTAAATCTGACTCGAACTATCTTGTGGGAACTAAAGATATAACATGTTATTATTATTATTATTCAATATACCACAATAATGTTCCTCGAATACCACAGTCATTGATGTGCATACATAATGTACATGTATAGTAATATAATAACTATACATGTATATCTAGGACTATTTTCCAGGTCACTGTTGACTATTATTATATAAATGTAGCATTTCTTTAGCATTAACTGCTATTTGATTTTATTGTTCATGTTGTTGTCTCGCATGCATTATTATGTATGTTAATCATTCAATTTATTATAATGACTCTGCCCATAATGGGACCATGATTGGTAAATAAAATATCTTATCTTATCATAAGTTGGTCCCAAGGAGGTTCAATTTAGACGTATCATTGTATAAACTTCACAAATATTGTTTGTATACAAGACAATATTATAACCTATAGTATTGAGGGTTAGGGGTATGGTGTTTAGCACCACTTTCAGCAATATTTCAGTTATATCGTGGCGGTCAGTTATATTGGAGGAAACTGGAGTACACAGAGAGAACAACCGACCTGCCGCAAGTCACTGACAAACTTTATCACATTATGTTGTATCGAGTACACCTCCTCTGAGTGGGATTCGAACCCACGAAGGCCCCTATATTATTGATTTATTTACCAATGTAATAATATCTAGACCAATGTTTTGGGTGATTTACCAACGTAATAATATATAGACCAATGTTTTGGGTGATTTACCAACGTAATAATATCTAGACCAATGTTTTGGGTGATTTACCAACATAATAATATCTAGACCAATGTTTTTGGGTGATTTACCAATGTAATAATATCTAGACCAATGTTTTTGGGTGATTTACCAACATAATAATATCTAGACCAATGTTTTTGGGTGATTTACCAATGTAATAATATTCAGATCAATGTTTTGGGTGATTTACCAATGTAATAATATTCAGATCAATGTTTTGGGTGATTTACCAACGTAATAATATCTAGATCAATGTTCTGGGTGATTTACCAATGTAATAATATTCAGACAAAGGTTCTGGGTGATTTTATTATATATTGTAATAATACAGTGTAACCTGTTAAAACAGAACTTCTTTGGTACTAACTTTTGTGTTCTTAATAGACAGGTGTTTGGTTTATAAAGGTTAAATTAACAAAAAGTTCCTACATTGAGACTTTAGTTGATGTTCAGTTTATATAGAGTTAGGTTTAGACAGCTTTCACTATAATACAGAAGTCATGACAATAAAATTCTGCAATATACTGTCCACCTAAATTTCAAAGAGTTACAATACCTCAGACAACTTGATTACAGTACAGTCAGAGACATAGTATGATACATTTCTGTGATAGACGTATCACTCTTCTTAGGGATACTGATACAGTACAGCCAGAGACATAGTATGATACATTTCTGTGATAGACGCATCACTCTTCTTAGGGATACTGATATATCTTTTGGTCTGTTTAATCTATTTACTTTGATTTGCTTTTTTAGTGATAATAACTTATACTCTAAATGTAAAAGAAACTTTGAAGATATATTTAATAGAACAAAAGATATATATTCAAATCACCAAGATGAGTGGTACGTCTACAGGGATTGGGGAGGCCACGCGCCATGCGCAATTGGCACTTCCAAGTCGATTGTGGCGCATTGAGGTCCATTATCTATGCGCCCATGTGCACCCTGTAAATTCTGATTGATTATTTTATTATTTCATGTGTCCATTAAAGTCATTTTCTATTTTGTGTCGTAATTTTGTCACTGTCTTCACTCATCGTTAATTTCCCTTTCTATGCTTAGAACAGTTATTTGTGTCAACCAATCAGACAAAATGATTCACTCTTTCGATTCTAAATTTAGCGTATTTAAAACACATTTGTCCTGGTGTTTCGTTCTCTTTTCTGAACAAGATGAACTGTGAGCTAATGCTCACTCATGATACCCCCGCTCTTCGGCAACCAGGAAGTAGGAATCTTGACAGGTTCAAAAACGGTTCCCACAATATAGGGTACCTATATGAAGCTTGTGACCAAATATCAGATTTATACCATCAATAGCTGCTGAGAAAAATGCGACGAAAAATGGGCATATATGTTAAATGTGTATAACAATCAACGAAATCGGCAAACAGGAAGTAGGAATCTGATGGGACAAAAAACGTTTCCCACGATATGGGGTACCTATATGAAGCTTGTGACCAAATATCAGATTTCTGCCATCAATAGTTGCTGAGGAAAATGTGACGAAAAATGTGCATATATGTTCAATGTGTATAAAAAACCAACTAAGTCGGCAAACAGGAAGTAGGAATCTGATAGGCCCAAAAACGCTACCCACAATATGGTATACCTATATGAAGCTTGTGACCAAATATCAGATTCCTGTCATCAATAGTTGCTTAGAAGAATGCGACGAAAAATGTGCATATATGTTAAATGTGTATAAAAATCAACAAAATCGGCAAACAGGAAGTAGGAATCTGATGGGTCCAAAAACGTTTCCAACGATATGGGGTACCTTATATGAAGCTTGTGACCAAATATCAGATTTCTGCCATCAATAGTTGCTGAGAAAAATGTGACGAAAAATGTGGATATATGTTCAATGTGTATAAAAACAAACTAAGTCGGCAAGCAAGAAGTAGGAATCTGACAGGTCCAAAAACGCTACCCACAATATGGCATACGTATATGAAGCTTGTGACCAAATATCAGATTTCTGCCGTCAATAGTTACTGAGAAAAATGCGACGAAAAATATCTTGGATGGACGGAAGAACAGACGGACAGAGGTAAAACAGTATAACCCCCTCTCCCTTCGGGTAGCGGGGGTATAATAATTGATCGGTTTTGGTGGAGTGTATTCTACTTTCTGGTTGAATAGAATCTAATTACAATTAATTGGTACAAGTATACCACGTCAATCTTTTTATTTGAGTGAAAGTTGTATCTAGAAATAAAAATCGTAAACCGGAACCATGCGCTTGGTATAACTAATAACCGAAAAGTACCAGGGAGTGTGATGCGCTATTTCCAACCCGAGATTGACATTTTTGATCGTATTTTTTTTTCTTTTTTTTTTTGGGTACATTTTGAGAGTTAATACTTCAAGTCACGTTCCTGTGTTAAATTTTGAAGAAGGAAAAAATTGTGTAATACAAAATGCAATCATAACATGAACTGATATTTTTTTAGAACTAGTGTACTTTGTTTTTTCCATCTCAGCAAAGTACCCAGTTGATAATATGCCATCCCTTTGGAAAACTATCACTCTGTTTCACAAGGATGAAGTGCCTGAAATTATTAAATTAGCTCAATATGCACTCACTTTACCACTTCACACTTGTAGCTGTGAAAGAGTGTTCAGTAACCAAAACTTGATAGTTACCAGACTTTAATAGGTCTAGGCTAAATCCTAAAATCAGTGACAGGCTTTTAAGAGTAAGAACACAAGGCAAGGGAATAACCAAGGATGACTTCCAAAGCTCTTTAAACAGATGGAGGGCAGCAAAGAACAGACTCTTGAAAAGAAAGACTTTTATTACAGTGTAGACTCTCTTTATTAAAATGTTTGTTCATCTGTTCATCCAAGCTTTTTTTTATTAGTCAAACCAAGACATCTAAAATAAGAAGATACATTGTACATGTTGTAGGTTTAATAGATCTGAAACAAACATTTACAAGCATCTGAAACAAACAAACTTAACAACTGTATGATTGCTAGGTTTGTTTGTTTCAGATCTAACCTATACAACATGTACAAAACATCTTCTTAATTTGGATGTCTTGGTTTGACTATTTGCTTTTTCATGTTACATAATCCATACAAGTCTAAAAAATGATATTTATCAATGCATAGGCTAGCACGCAGTTTAACTAACCAAAGTTGTGGTCTGTTGCTAATTTGAAATGGCACATTATTCTCTAAAATGGCCCCTTGATGTGGTCAAGTAAGGGGTCTTAGTCTCTTTGACAAAAAATTCTTCCCAATGGGCAATCCCTGCATCTACCACTGTGATTTATCACGCTATGTCTCTGACTATACTGTACCAAGTATATCAATGGATTCCTCAATTCTTCAATTCATACTGTACAACCACTATTTTAAACAAGTATAATACCTCAGACAATTCAATCACCATACTAAGTTTCTATAGTCTATATATATAGCTATGTCAATGGATTCATGGGAACCTAACACAATTCCAAGCACTGACAGTACTTATGGCAGGTGTTTTAACATTGTACTTCAAATAGCAGGCAAGCATACTTTCTGCAAGCACTCTTTAAATGTGAATTGATGGCAACTGCTTGGAACATATTTTTTTCAAACATCGGGACTACTACTTTTTGAGGCTTGTTCTTCCTTCTTGATTGGTCTGCCTGTTGCTGCAGCGACCTTTTTCTGATGTCTTGTACCTAAAATCAAAACGATTCAGAATTACATTATTATTTCTTTGTATTTTTATCCCTTTGTCTTATATAAAGAATTAAGGGATAGGTTTTACACAGAATCATACTACAGCAACAAGTCAGCAAGGATTTACTCCCACTCCAGTTTGGGCCGTCGTTGCTGTGATTGTATGGTAGTTGGATTTACAACCACCTGTGCAATCAGTGCCTATCACCACTAAAGTTGTGAGTTCGAATCCCGCTCATGACAAGTTGTACTCGATACAACATTATGTGATAAAGTTTGATAGTGACTTGTGGCAGGTTGGTTTCCTCCACCAATAAAACTACATTGTAAATGCCACGATATAACTGAAATATTGTTAAAAGTGGCGTTCAACATCATAAACTACCCACACCAGTATTACTGAAAATGATTATTGTCCAGTAAAAGTCATCACTAGATAGAATCTGTAGAAAAGTGGAGGAAATAAATGGAAAACAATAAACACCACACTTCCGGTTCAGTTCCAATCTAATTAACATTAGATATCTGTACTTCCTCCTTATTGTCTAACGGTTGTATATATACTAGTCGTTGTGTGGGAGATCTAAAAATGGTCCTTTAGGGTTCTCGTCGGTGGTCAACATGAATATATTATAAACTGACCCGTCAACAATTTTTCTACAAAATCCAGCAGACAAGACAAGCCTATATGCGTTTTGGAATAATGCACTCGATAGACACAGAATGTATTCATGTTGACCCTTGATGCAACCCCCTAAAGGAGTGTTTCTAGATATCCCACGTGGTGACTAGTAAACAAGCCATAGATAATAGGGAGCAAGTGTGGATATCTAATTTTAATTAAATTGAAACAATTTACATATCAAATATCAAAATTGTAGAGAGAACACAAACACACAACTAGATGACTGCTCACTTTCCTGACTTAATACAGGCATTTCAATAGAAAGTGGCAGGGTTAAACTAGTTTATGGGCCCAAACCTCCCCTCTAAGTGGAATGAAGGAGAAAGAATTTCATCAGGAATTTAGAGGGATTAAATGTTAATATTAGACTTCAAAATAAAAATGTTTTGCTGTTTTTGTCCCCTAATATCTCAGAAATGATTTAATTTAATGCTTTATTTATTTATAGAGGATTACAAACAGCCTGAAGGCTACATAGTCGGTCTCCTCTACATACATATGATACAAAACATGATATACAAGACAAGACAAACAATACAACAGACTATCTCACATTCATTCACTCATAATAGTTAATACAAGTTATATTTTCAATAGCAATTTAAAATATTTACAAAGCATATAATCTATAGAAATCTATTGCTATTTTCAATGAATTCATATACAAACTGAAATATAACTATGTTATCATCCATAGATAAATCATCACTTCCTTGAAGAAAAAGCTTAATTCATTTTTGAAACTATTTAAAGTCACATTTGGACAGAGCAATGATTTAATCTTGTGAAAAAGTG
>MJUT01060274.1:0-11898 GCA_002080005.1 Gigantidas platifrons | reverse complement strand
ATTAATATATTATGTCCAAAAAGAGTTATTTTAGTGTTCATCTCTAATAAGTATGCTTCTTGTAAATGGTGTTTTTTTCTTTCTAAAAAAATACTAAAGTTACAAATTGTCAAAATTGTACATACAATGTACATCTATGTGATTTATTAAATTGGTGAAGTTTGAAGTTCTACTTTAAAAACATATCCAATAAAGTCCTTAAGTCCTTATGAAAAATGCAAATAACTTAACTAACATCATTCAAATAATTATGAATTATTTTAAAGTTCATTGTAATCAGATGTAATCACGATTACTTTACCAATGCAATCATTAATTTAATCAATTACTTTCAGAAATGCTGTAATCATTAATTTAATTTAATTGTACATTTGGCAAAGTAATTGTAATTTAATCAATTACATTGAAAGTAATCGGACCCATCTCTGCCATATATACATGTATCTTTGAAATGGTATAGTAAGAGCCATTCAAAATATGTTAGATATTTCATAAAGAGAATTGCATATAGGGACATCGAGAAAAAAATCATGAAATTTGGCTTAAAAGTAAATGTTACCTATACAAAGACAGAAGACACCCTTGGGCCTCTTGTTCTTTAATAGATTTCGATTAGTGTTTAAATATTTTATCAGAATTCTGATAAAAATAAAACACTAATCATACACTACAGTTCTTACTGAGAAAGGACCTTCCAATGAACATCCATACTAAGTTTGGATCCAATTGGTCAAGTGGTTTTGGAGAAGATTAAACCACAGGCACTTGTTTCATTCAAAAAATATATGCCCCCTCCTCTTCCTTACTTCAAGGTAAACATCTGTCCTTTTCCCCCTCCCCACTTCGCCTCAATATTTTTCGCTTATTTGTGATCCTTTCGCTGACCCAATTATATCGTTACACTCCCGAGATATTTCTCTTTTCGACTGCCACATTTAAATATACCTACCGGGCCCCCCTCAGACGAATTGGACAAGAATAGTCAGTGAAGGTAGCTTGTTTTATTTTTAAGACATTGAATCGGATACAGCCACTTCTGGTCCGTTTTAAATTGATTTAGAAAATAAAAAAAGGTGCTTTAAAAATCAAATGTCAATAATTTGGTGTTGAACACATTTTTATAATCTGCTTTGGAACAATTATCTGTATTTTAAAGGCTTACTTTACATTTGAGAGGAGATGATCATGATGGCATTGTTCCACATGGCCGGTCTAGAGAATTCCGAATTCATATGAAAAATCCAGTGCAAACAGGAAGTGGCTGTATCAGATTCAATGTCTTAAAAATAAAACAAGCTACCTTCGCTGACTATTCTTGTCAAATTCGTTCGAGGGGGCCCGATAGGTATATTTAAATGGGGTAGTCGAAAAGAGAAATATCTCGGGAGTGTAACGATATAATTGGGTCAGCGAAAGGATCACAAATAAACGAAAAATATTGAGGCGAATTGGGGAGAGGGAAAAGGAGATGTTTACCTTGAAGTAAGGAAGAGGAGAGGCATATATTTTTTGAATGAAACAAGTGCCTGTGGATTAAACTGAAAAGTTTACAGATGACGGATGCAAAGTGTTGACAATAGCCACACACACTCATATCGCCGTTTGGGTCGGGTGAGCTAAAGGCAAAAAAAAAAAGCTATTATGGCTGATCGCCCAGTCCTGTCCAAGTCACAGGCACTCGAATTCCGGACCCCCCTTTTTCCTCATTTGGTCCCTCATGTTTTTTTTTAAGTAAAACGGCAGCTGGACCTAGAAACAAAAGTTAGTAGAACGAGAGACTTGTAACACGAAATGTTGTAAAATATGGATAAATGGCTCAAAGATATACTTGCAGACAAAGATCCATACCATAATCACGGAAGGCACCTAATGAGGAAAAAGGGGGGTCCGGAATTTGAGTGCCTGTGGTCCAAGTGCCATCCGTTTGTACTAATATGCATTGTTAAATATTTGAGGAATAACTAGTTGTGTGTTAAGTTTCAATGAATCCAAAGTGCAAGATGTTCAATTGTATTAAATCATAGAATAAAGTTAAAACCAGAAAAACAAAAATACATGATTTATTAAAATACTTCATCACATATATACATTTGTATCACACTTATAGGGTTTATCATCTGCATGTATTTTATTGTGATGCTGTACATGTACATGTAAATTTAACATTTCGACTAAATCCTTTACAACCATCACATGTACAATGTATAAGGCTTATCACCTTGATGTCAACCGCATCGGTGGTGTAATAGTAAACATGCTCGTCTCGAGTGTGGTAGATATTGTGTTAGACCCCCCCCGATTGGGTCAAACCAATAACTATAAAATTGATATTTGTTGCTTCTCCAATCAGCACACAGTATTAAGGAGTAAGAATGAAGAAATGAAGACTGGTTGTCTAGGAATCAGGATAATGTGTCTGAGTGGGGTGAGATGTCTATATGCGGACTGTTGTTTCAGTGAGCTAGCACTCTAAAAATCCAAGTAAGCGTGTTGGTCGAGTACAAAGCTGACCTCATCATCATGATTCATCTCATTGAAAATTAACTTGTTCTCATAATGATATACCATAATTAGGGTTGCATAATGCGCACCCCCTTTTGGCCTTGAAATTCTCCATAAAAAAACTAGTTCGTGTCTATAATGCGCATGGACTTTCAAAAAAAAATTGCGGTCAGAAATGTAAGCATTAAATATCAATCGTATATATTTTTCAGTCCTTTGAGCATGTTTCATTTGCTGGTAGAATTTAAGAACCATTTATCTCTTTTCATCTTCAATAAAGTTGCAAAATATGAAATGTTTTGGGTTTTATTGGCATTTTCATACGATGTTTTTGTTATCCGTACAATAGTAAGCAAAAAAACATGGCGGATATGTGATTTCCCAGTCTGAGAAAGAGTGAAACACATTGTTCTTGTTTATAATGCACAACCCTCCTACAAAATAAAGAATCTGGTCAAAATCCTGCGCATTATGCACCAGTAATTACGGTAGCTGTAAAAATTGTTGAGTTGGCGTTCAGCAACAATCACTCACTCTCTCACCTGGATGTGTTCTAATGTGATGTTGTAAGTAACTACATTTTCTCTCTCACCTGGATGTGTTCTAATGTGATGCTGTATAAGTAACTACATTTTCTCTCTCACCTGGATGTGTTCTAATGTGATGTTGTAAGTAACTACATTTTCTCTCTCACCTGGATGTGTTCTAATGTGATGCTGTATAAGTAACTACATTTTCTCTCACCTGGATGTGTTCTAATGTGATGTTGTAAGTAACTACATTTTCTCTCTCACCTGGATGTGTTCTAATGTGATATTGTAAAGTTCTACATTTTCTCTCTCACATGGATGTGCTCTAATGTGATGTAAGTAACTACATTTTCTCTCTCACCTGGATGTGTTCTAATGTGATATTGTAAAGTTCTACATTTTCTCTCTCACCTGGATGTGTTCTAATGTGATGCTGTAAGTAACTACATTTTCTCTCTCACCTGGATGTGTTCTAATGTGATGTAAGTAACTACATTTTCTCTCTCACCTGGATGTGTTCTAATGTGATGGTGTAAGTAACTACATTTTCTCTCACCTGGATGTGTTCTAATGTGATGTTGTAAGTAACTACATGTTCTCTCTCACCTGGATGTGTTCTAATGTGATATTGTAAAATTCTACATTTTCTCTCTCACCTGGATGTGTTCTAATGTGATATTGTAAAGTTCTACATTTTCTCTCTCACCTGGATGTGTTCTAATGTGATGCTGTAAGTAATTACATTTTCTCTCTCACCTGGATGTGTTCGAATGCGATGGTGTACAAAATGTAAGTAACTACATGTTCTCTCTCACCAGGATGTGTTCTAATATGATGTTGTAAGTAACTACATTTTTGTATCTACATTAAACTATTTGGCACATACATGTATCTCATATATTTATAAAGGTTTAACGTCTGTATGCATTCTAATGTGTGCCTGCAAGTTACAATTCCGACTAAATCCTTTACCACATATATCACATTTATAAGGTTTATCACCAGTATGTATTCTAATGTGTGCCTGCAAGTTACAATTCCAACTAAATCCTTTACCACATATATCACATTTATAAGGTTTATCACCAGTATGTATTCTAATGTGTACCTGCAAGTTACAATTCTGACTAAATCCTTTACCACATATATCACATTTATAAGGTTTATCACCAGTATGTATTCTAATGTGTGTCCGCAAGTTATAATTCTTACTAAATCCTTTACCACATATATCACATTTATAAGGTTTATCACCAGTATGTATTCTAATGTGTTCCTGCAAGTCACAATTCCAACTAAATCCTTTACCACATATATCACATTTATAAGGTTTATCACCAGTATGTATTCTAATGTGTGCCCGAAAGTTATAATTCTGACTAAATCCTTTACCACATATATCACATTTATACGGTTTATCACCAGTATGCATTCTAATTATGTGTGTCTGCAAGTTACAATTCTGACTAAATCCTTTACCACATATATCACATTTATAAGGTTTATAGCCTGTATGTGTTCTAATGTGATTCTGTAAGATAGAATTATTAATAAACATTCTACCACATACACAACATTTATAAGGTTTATCACCAGTATGTGTTCTGATATGTCTCTGTAAGTTACCATTCTCACTAAATCCTCTATCACATATATCACATTTATAAGGTTTATGACCAGTATGTGTTCTGATATGTACCTTTAATTTAAAATTCCGACTAAATCCTTTACCACAAACATCACAATTATAAGGTTTATCACCAGTATGTGTTCTAATGTGATTCTGTAAGCTACCATTCTCACTAAACGCTTTACCAGATACATCACCTTTATACAGTTTATCACCAGTATGTGTTCTTATGTGTGTATGTAAGCTATGACTCAGAATAAAGCCTTTACCACATATATCACACTTATAAGGTTTATCGCCAGTATGTGTTCTAATGTGATTCTGTAAGTTAGAATTATGACTAAATCCTTTACCACAAACATCACATTTATAATGTTTATCACCAGTATGTGTTCTAATGTGATTCTGTAAGTTAGAATTCTGACAAAATCCTTTGCCACAAACATCACATTTATAATGTTTAACACCAGTATGTGTTCTAATGTGATTCTGTAAGTTAGAATTGTGACTAAACTCTTTATCAGGTGTATCTTTCCTATTATAAGTTTGAGATAGATCACTGGTTGTTTTACCAAAAACATCAACAGACTGCAACTCATCTCCTCTAGGTAATCTCCTATTATTTAAAGTATATCCTTCACCACAGTTGAAGAAGTTTTCAGTTCTTTTTGTTCTGCACTGATCTAAAATTTTATGTTCTGTAATGCTATTTGTATCATGCGATTGTTTCTTGCAGTCTATTAAGTCATCCATTATTCTGCTTCCAAATATTTCTGAAAAATAATTTATAAATTATAAATGAAAAATTTCAAAAACTGAAGACTACAAAAATGTAACTCACCTAGTAAAAATGTATTGACCCAATGCGTATATCGTATATTTACATATCTCTAGAAGAAAAATCGTCAATATTTACGTGTCATTTTGTTTTCTCACTAATGAGACAGCACAGTTCCTATTTTTAGCCGTGTGAGATATCCTTGTCTCAACCCGTGGGTGAGATAAGAATTTCACGCTATTTTTCCCGTAAAAATGTTACGTTTCGCAAAATGTCATTGTATCAATAAAATTGCTTAAATATTTACGTTTTGTTTATTTATCTAGGCAGCCACTTATCAGTTGCCCCTTAAAAGTAGGTTACAATAGAAACATGCATCCCTTTCGCATTAGATTTTGCGGTACACATCAAAAACACACACGCTTACACAAATTAAAGGGGAAATAACTCTGTTTGTTTACATCTTCTGATAAAAGTGCATAGCTGTCAAATAAAAATATCATTTTGTTAAATTAGTGAGAAAAAGAATCAAACACCGGTAAGAGAGCAAGACGGAAAAATCTCAGACACCCGCGGGAAAGATTTCTATTTATCTCAAACTCGGCAGAGCCTCGTTGGAGACCAGAAATCTTACCCTTGGGTGTCTGAGATTTTTCCATCTTGCCCTCTTACCGGTGTTAGATCCTCTATTTCTCTGGCATTATACAGCAGTCAGCTGCCAGGAAAATTCCTTTTGCCAAATATCTTGACATTTTCTATTAGTTTTGCTTGTGGTAGCACAGGGGGTTGTTTCGAAATATTTGCTATGCCTCGAATGACATCTCCAAGAAAACCACAAGGGATGAATCTCCCATGCCAAATTTTCATACCTCACTTTTTCAAAATAGTGTTATAATGGTGTCTTGACCTAATTCACTATAATATTGGTATCACTTTGAAGCATAATAAATATACTTTTGATATTTCTATTCCATATTGTCATCATCTTTATCTACATTTTGTATCTGAAACTTTTAAGCAATGTTTCACATGATTTGCAGGCAATGAAACCTCTGTCCATACTGTTTACAGATAAGCGTAGCACCAAATTCTTATGTGTGATTTGATTGGTCAGTGATTTTGATGCTCAATAGCGGTGCTCCACAACCAGAGGATTGTGATCATGATCCATTCTCAGGCTCTGCTATAACTTCCTTGGTCGTATTTATATTTGTGTATTCGTCTTTGCTAGTTAGAATCAATACACAACTATTACAACGTTCTTTACAAGCGCCCACTCCCCCTGGTGACTTTTGAAATATTTAGTCCTCTTTTTCAATGGAATATTTCCACACTTTGATTCTAAATTTATATGAGTTATTTCTCAGAAGCTGACATCAACATGCTCGAGTTGATCACATCTATCCCATTGAGCTTGAAATAAAGGATACCACAGATAGATACAAATGTAGATCTGCTTCATACCCCGACCTATACCTCGAAATTGAAAGCGAGGGGTAGTTAACAAAGAAACTTTATGACAAAGGATTTGATTTCAAATTTCCGATTGTGAACTTTCCAATTATATGTACATTGTAGCAACATTCCAGCAGCACCTGCATGATCTCCCAGTTGTCTCTGAGTTGATACAATATTCAAGAGCTTATTGTTCCTATCTTGCCTACCTTAATAGATGGTTGATGCTAAGAAGTAAGCTACTGAACCAATTCAAGGGTTCCTATTGTTCAGGTTGAAGTCATCACTTCGAAAGTTTAACGGTCGCCACCATTACTTGGTTGGTCGTTACAGAAAATATGTAACAAATGATCATGGATAATAT
Organism: Gigantidas platifrons; assembly: GCA_002080005.1. Classification (NCBI taxonomy): domain Eukaryota; kingdom Metazoa; phylum Mollusca; class Bivalvia; order Mytilida; family Modiolidae; genus Gigantidas; species Gigantidas platifrons. The sequence continues at coordinate 4,639 of MJUT01060274.1, read as the reverse complement.
GCTTCAGTTGTCATGAACACATCCTGGTCATTTCCTCATTCATGACTTATCACAGTGTTTGTAACTACATGTAGATTAATGCAACCGGTGCCACTAGTGGAGGATAAACTGCTAACCCATCCGGGGCACCCGAGTTCACCTCCTATATTTTGTGGGGTTTTATGTGAATGCTTAGGGACGGACCATTTAACTTCCAGGGGGGATTATGGTTTTTTCCTAAAAAAAATAATCTGATTCAGAGTTTTTGTCATATAACCTAATGTTAAATTCTGGAAAAAAAATTTCGCGCTTTGCACGACAAAAAAAAATTCTAACTCTTGTGCTGTCCGAAACCCCCCCCTCCCCTGCAAGTTAAATGGTCGGTCCCTTACCCTTTTGATATTTTCAAACTCTTCCTCTATTTAAGATGGGCAAAGTGGTCCTCTACCTACATTTTATAGGGTAATAGGAAATGTAATAGGTTCAATATCACCTTATATTGTCCTTATATCGAATCCCAGAGACATTGGATTTTTCGGAGACTATTGAAATTTTTATAGGAGTATTGCAAATATAAATTGTGAAATTTGGTGGAGTAATGGAATTATATGTAATTAATAAGTAAGATGGAGGATTAAATTGCCAGTGACTAACTACAAAAAGGTAGGCTTCCGGTCAAAATTGTGCTTTTATCTAATAACTTAACAAAAAGATTTTTATATCATCAGATAGAGTATAAATTTGTCTTTAAGAATATTTAAACGGTTTTTGACTGGGCTCCTTGAAATTTTAGAAATTTGAGATCAAAGTTGAAAATTCCATGTTGGCCAATTCTGAAAAGGTAGGCTGCCGGTCAAGATTGTGTTTTCCACCAATATTTCCATAAAATCATATTTATATCATCTGATAGAGTATAAAATTGTCTTTAGGAATATTCAAACGGTTTTTGACCGGGTTCATTGAATTTTGAGAAATTTGAGATCAAAGTTGAAAATTCGCCGATGGCTAATTCCGAGAAGGTAGACTTCCGGTCAAGATTGTGCTTTTATCTAATATTTTAACAAAATGATTTTTATATCATCAGATAGTGTATAAAATTTTCTTTAAGAATATTTAAACGGTTTTTGACCAGGTTCATTGAATTTTGAGAAATTTGAGATCAAAGTTGAAAATTCGACGATGGCTAACTCTGAAAAGGTAGACTTCCGGTCAAGATTGTGCTTTTATCTAATATTTTAACTAAAAGATTTTTATATCGTCTGATAAAGTATAAAATTCTAAACGGTTATTGACCGGGGTCTTTGAATTTTGAGACATTTGATATAAAAGTCGAAATTTTGTCCATTGCTCGTTCTCATTTTCGACACTTCCGGTCAACTTTTAAGTACTTAAATAATAAAATATTTTATTATTTATTCCTTTAAATGATAGATCTTAACAACAGCTTTAAGAATCCGTTTAGATTTTTATCCTAGGTTCAGTACTTTTCAAGATATGACTTCCGTGTTTTCCTACTTCCGAAGTTCCGCGTTTTAGACCCTCCCAAAATAAAGTACCCATGAACAAGCCTTACAACATCCAAAATACATATAGTATAACTAATCGTAGATTTTGAATATCAAAATAAGACCACTCGTGACCGAAGTAGCATAAGGATTAAACGAGTGGGCAGAACTTGTTCCGTCCACGAGTTTAATCCTTAATGCGTATTCGGTCACGAGTGGTCTTATTTTGATATTCAAAATCTATGATTAGTTATACTGTTATATAGACTTCCAAAATTTCTTTTATATTATTTTATTTAATTTGTACATTTCATTCCACGCGTATGAATCTACGAGCAATGATAGTGTGTAATCAATATGGCCGCACATTCAAACAAGCCAAGTGTTGCCGCTTCGATGAAATAAAATGGAAATTTAAATGAAGGACGAGTTTCTGAATTTTATTTGAATATGGGCGGATTGGTAAAGTTGTTGTGGAAAAATTCATTGCAATTGTGACTCATGTCAGTCCGATTTATCTGAGGAACCAGGCACGATGTGTTATTATTGTCCGAGTCGTGTGTATTTCATGTGTAACAGAATTCGAACTAAGGAATGAATCAAATGAATCAATGTCCTCAAATGAAACGTTCTGAAATCTACCCGGCTGGGCTTTAGTTTGATATACATTTTCATTTGTATTGCCATTGGAATTTGGAACATTTGTTTGGACATCTAGAATATTAAATTCTAGCATTTCCACATTTTCTTCTAAAAATTTGGAGACTACAGCTGCCGTATATGCATCAAAATGATCAGACCTTTTGTTGTGTTTTTTTTTAATTTTAAGATTGTTCAAAGTAGACGATTTTTCATTGAAAAGGGGTGGTGAAAGGAATTAGGAAACTGACAATCTACAATGTACTTTTAACATTGCCATTGTTTGTTTGTTTGTTTATTTTTTGGTGGTACGTGTGATATCGTTTCTTAGAATTTCCTGGATTGCACTTTGGCAGAGATCAGGTACAATAGTACCACATACAATGTATACTGTATCACTACTGAATATACTATCAATTAAAATTATTTATATATTTACTGTTTATAGCAATGTACTGTCTATTGTAATAATCATAATTGTTATATTTATGTAAAAAATGTAACTGCCCCCTGTGGGACCATGATTGGAATAATAAATATTTGTTTTGATTTGATTTTATATTTATATCTGTTGTGTTATGCTTTTAAGTGTGCACATAGAGACGTTTTAGATTTTATTCGTATATAGAACATTTTATGAAGTGATCCGAATTATTTTTTTAAGCAAGACTATAACTTTTATGCACTTATACTACTAACTCATTCCACTGGATGAGGTGTTCCATGATTGGAAGGATATACGAACAATAGATAGCATGGGGCAACCATTTTTTTTACTTACCTGTATTCATTAAATATGTATATCATGTTAAAGTGCTATATCTAAGATGCTCAAAACAGTTTAGTTTTTAACTCTAGGACTACCCATTGTTTTTTTTATGATTTTTGAAAATCGTAAAATGAGGTCTTTAAAATTCTATAGAAAATTCTGTTCAAAATATGGTTCCACTTATATTTACGAGATATAAATTATTGACAATACCCAAAACTCTGTTTTTTAACATATATGATATAATAAGACATTTCCAGGCTGAAACATGCTTCTAAAATGAACTTGGAAGTTAATTTTACACCAAAAACATGTTTGTTTAACGATGATGTACATACCGCTTAAAAATATGCTTCATTCAAGCAGTGCTCCACATTCAATGGTGGAAGTTACAGAAAAAGTAACAAGTAACAAGTATATTACTTTTTCACCACTGAACTTCATACATGTTTCTTCTCAAGTTACCTGCACACTATTACCATATATTTCTTGGTTAATTCAAACCTTGGTAAGGTTTATTTATGAGAATTTATGTCTGTAATTAAATAATAAGCTTAACGTATTGATTCACCGGAAGTGACTGTATTTCTTTTCAGGGGAAATTACTCTGCTTACCAACGAGCCTGTATCGTTCACCTGGTTATAAAAAGAACCAATTGGTCCTATGTAAAAACTATGTCCTGCGGTGGCGGCCATCTTGGATTTCAGATCGGCATAAAAAAAAAAACTTTTTAGAGGACCTTCAAATGATTATTCCTGGACAGTTTGGTTTCAATTGTCCAAGTGGTTTAAGAGAAGAAGTGTTTTGAAACATTTTTCCCATAGGGTCCAATGTTAAACTAAGTCCTGCCGTAGCCACCATTTTGAATTTTATATCGGAACAAAAAACCTAAAGTATGTAGCGGACCATCCAATGAACATTCATGTACAGTTTGGCTTTAATCATATTTGTAGTTTCTGAGAAGAAGCCATTTGAACATTTTCCCATAGGGTCCAATGTTAATTTATTTCCTGCAGTGGAGGCCATCTTGGATTTTCGATCGGCATAAAAAACCTAAATTTTGTAGAGGATCTTCCAATGATCATTCCTGGCCAGCTTGGTTTAAATTGTCCAAGTGGTTTCAGAGAGGAAGCGTTTTGAGACACTTTTCCCATAGGGTCCAATGTTAAACTAAGTCCTGCTGTAGCTGCCATCTTCCATTTTATATCGGAACAAAATACCTAAACTTTGTAGAGGACCATCCAATGAACATTACTGTCTAGTTTGGATTCAGTCTGATTTGTAGTTTCTGAGAACAGTGTGTGAAACTAAATTTTGTGGTATCATAGACCTATCTCTATTTTACATAGACCTCACTGTACGCTAAATAATTTTTTTTGAAAATTTGACATAGACCAGCTTGATTTTACATAGACATTGTCTACAGGTCTACTGCTAATTTTGCACACTGTGAGAAGAAGGCATTTGGCTTTAATCATATTTGTAGTTTCTGAGAAGAAGGCATTTGAACATTTTCCCATAGGGTCCTATGTTAACCTATGTCCTGCGGTGGTGGCCATCTTGGATTTCCGATCGGCATAAAAAACAGAAACTTTGTAGAGGACCTTCCAATGATCATTCCTGGGCAGTTTGGTTTCAATTGTCCAAGTGGTTTCGGAGAAGAAGCGTTTTGAAACATTTTTCCCATAGGGTCCAATGTTAATCTTAATCTAAGTCCTGCCGTAGCCACCATTTTGAATTTCATAT
>MJUT01060272.1:402992-420339 GCA_002080005.1 Gigantidas platifrons | reverse complement strand
CACAACACAATATGTGTTGTACACCACTATACACAAGACGAAGAAAAACAAACAAAAACACAACGCAATATGTGTTGTACACCACTATACACCAGCCGAAGAAAAACAAACAAAAACACAACGCAATATGTGTTGGACACCACTATACACAAGATGAAGAAAAACAAACAAAAACAGAACACAACACAATATGTGTTGTACACCACTATACACAAGACGAAGAAAAACAAACAAAAACACAACACAATATGTGTTGGACACCACTATACACAAGATGAAGAAAAACAAACAAAAACACAACACAATGTGTGTTGTACACCACTATGCACAAGACGAAGAAAAACAAACAAAAGCACACCACAATATGTGTTGGACACCGCTATGCACAAGACGAAGAAAAACAAACAAAAACACAACACAATATGTGTTGGAAACCGCTATACACAAGACGAACAAAAACACAACGCAATATGTGTTGTACACCACTATACACAAGACGAAGAAAAACAAACGAAAACACAACACAATATGTGTTGGAAACCGCTATACACAAGACGAACAAAAACACAACGCAATATGTGTTGGACACCGTGATACACAAGACGAGGAAAAACAAACAAAACCACAACACAATATGTGTTGTACACCACTATACACCAGCCGAAGAAAAACAAACAAAAACACAACACAATATGTGTTGTACACCACTATACACAATACGAAGAAAAACAAACAAAAACACAACACAATATGTGTTAGACACTGCGATACACAAGACGAGGAAAAACAAACAACACACAACACAATATGTGTTGGACACCACTATACACAAGACGAAGAAAAACAAACAAAAGCACAGCACAATATGTGTTGGACACCGCTATGCACAAGACGAAGAAAACATGAACCTAAGTAGATAACTCTGTATCAACTAGTCATGCACACATTTCTGCAACTATTTTATGATTGATAGATTGATGTTTAGAGACACTACAGTAGTGTTTTAACTATATGCATACCTAGAACAAGTGAACAAACAATAAGAGGTAGAAATTTGGCACATGTATAGGAATATTGCTGGAAATGTAGAGAAAAGGGGATATGACCGTTAGGGTTGGATAGTATGTCTCATTGGAAGCTGATACGACTTGCAAGGAGCTTATCACGCTCCGTCCAAAGAGCTAGTTTTCTACTTGATGTTGTTTGTTTTTGATGGTGTTTAACGTCACTTTCAACAATATTTCAGTTATATCGTGGCGGTAAGTTCTATTGGTGGAGGAAAACCAGAGAACCGGTGAAAACCACCGACATGTCATAAGTCACTGAAAAACTTTATCTCATATTGTGGTATACCTCGCCCTGATCGAAATTCTAACTCGCAACGCCAGTGGTGATAGGCACTGCTTGCATATGTAGTGGTAAATCCAACTACCACACCATCATGGCCACGATTTGATACGTCCCGGAAGAGACAATATATGCAATGATGTGAACAATGATGTGGGGTGTCATGAAGGGCGAAATTAATATTCTTCGTGGATTTTTATTGTATACCATGACAATAAAATCACTGGCAAACGGTAAAATTAAATGGTGTGTAAATATAAAATCATTCCGATTTATTGGGTATATTTAACAAGAGAGGAAGGAAGTTTTTAGTGGGGTTCGTGTTGCTCAATCTTTGGTTTCTGTGTAGTGTTTTGTAGATCTGTGTCGGTATTTTTTTTTGGAAATTGTATTGCCTGTCCGTCGAGTTACAGCTTCCAATTACCCCTTTGGTATCTTCAAACTTTTTATTTAGCAAGAATGTTATTTATGTAAGACACAACTGAATAACAATCACTAGAGCCAAGTTCACAAATTTCAATGTACATATACAGTGTGTACCAATTTGAGGGGGACCGGATTGATAAATGATTATAATTGTTTCCGGATCAGACGGCCATTGTAATATCTATATAAATTATATAAATTATTTTTATAATTTGTGTTCTTCAAAATAGTTTTTCTAGATACCTTAGTACTTAGCATGTACACATTTAAATGACATGCATTCATGTGTCAAGTCTTTCTGCACTCACATATTTCAACAGAATTCATAAGAGTTTATTTAATATTTTCATATACTTTTTTTTTCGAACTTTTACATATATGATATATGATTTAAACAAACATGTCCCAATTTTTAATGATTATATAGTAAGATTTGGTGTACAAAATTAAACTTCGCATATAAATCACATTTTAAGGAAGATTAAACATAAAATTATATGCAAACACAATTTATATCTTCTTTTAACACTGAAAATTCCAGGAAAATCGGGAAATAAATGACTTGCCAATTTTTTTTTTAAATACAGTTTTATATGAAATATATAGAGATATATTTTTTGGGCAAAAAATACTTTTCACCTGTATGTGTAATACCTGCAAAGAAAATGTAAATATCCATTAACACTTGGCGCCGTCGTGGCCGTGATCATATGGTAGTTGGATTTACAATTATCTATGCAATGAGTGCCTATCACCACTGATGTTGTGATTTCGAATCTCGATCAGGGCGAGGTGTACAGCATTATGTGATAAACTTTGTCAGTGACTTGCGACAGGGCGGTGGTTTTCACGGGTACTCCAATTTTCCCCACCAATAAAACTGACCGCCACAATATAACTGAAATATTGTTGAAAGTGGCGTTAAACACCATAACCCTAACCCCTACGAAACAGGTTTTTCCCACATTTATGTGTATTACCTGCACAGAAAATGTAGATATATCCATTAACAGTTTTTAAATGATGTCGATCATTGACGGGTTACTTACTATTACAGGACAATCAAGTATGTTTTACTTGACAGTACTTAAATCTGAACTGTATATAAACACTCCATGAAGTAAGATTTTGAATTTTTATTTAGTCATTAAATACGAAGATTTTATGAATGCTTGATGAATTTATGCGATCAGATTTTATGATTTTTGTTTAAGATAAAGATTGAAGGCAATTCTTAAATATGGAAGAATAATTGTGATGATTTTGTGTGTGAATTTTTTGTTTTTGTTTTTTGTTTTGTTATTTAACTGCCTCGGACATAAATTATGAAAACCAAAAAAGGCGGAATAGTTCCAAAATCCACTCCAAAAATCATGGAAAGAGGCAAAATCGATAGGAAAGAAGGTAAAGGAATATACCTAATTAGTAAGAGAGGGTTGAAATCCCTTTATCGATTTAATCACGCCACATGTAAGTCTTGACCTAGATTTCGTATGTCGTGTTTTTCTTTCTTGTGCTCAATAATTTGTGGTAAAAGGTAGTTGTTCGTTTTGTTGATATTTGTGGAATTGTTGACTATCACTTTATTTTCTTATCTTATGTAGGAGTAATGTCATACATATTGAATGTAATCAGTGAAATTGTAGTAGATGCTATTAAGCAAAGCTTAGATAGTCGTCGGTGGCCCACTGCATGGCAAAAATTATCCGATCATATCTATGTTATTATAATTTTTCTTGTGGCAATCTAAGCTCTAGTTTTGCAGAAAAATCAAATGCACAACTCTCCATTAGAATGCAAAACATAAATAAATGTTAGAGAATACCGAAGGGTCAATCAAAAAGAACAATCAAGAGAAACTGGCAACATACATGTAGGGTACACAAGACGAAGAAAAAAAAACAAAAAAAAACAAAACAACACAATATGTGCTGGACACCGATATACAGAAGACGAAGAAAAACAAACAAAACCACAACACAATATGCGTTGGACACCACTATTCACAAGACGAACAAAGACACAGCACAATATGTGTTGGACACCACTATTCACAAGACGAACAAAGACACAGCACAATATGTGTTGGACACCACTATTCACAAGACGAACAAAGACACAGCACAATATGTGTTGGACACCACTATTCACAAGACGAACAAAGACACAGCACAATATGTGTTGGACACCACTATACACAAGACGAAGAAAAACAAACAAAAACACAACACAATATGTGTTGGACATCACTATACACAATACGAAGAAAAACAAACAAAAGCACAGCACAATATGTGTTGGACACCACTATACACAATACGAAGAAAAACAAACAAAAGCACACCACAATATGTGTTGGACACCGCTATGCACAAGACGAAGAAAAACAAACAAAAACACAACACAATATGTGTTGGACACCACTATACACAAGACGAAGAAAAACAAACAAAAACACAACACAATATGTGTTGGACACCACTATACACAAGACGAACAAAAACAAACAAAAACACAACACAATATGTGTTGGACACCACTATACACAAGACGAAGAAAAACAAACAAAAACACAACACAATATGTGTTGGACACCGCTATGCACAAGGCGAAGAAAAACATGAGCATAAGTTGAAAACTCTGTATCAACTAGTCATGTACACATTTCTGCAACTGTTTTATGATTGATCAATTGATGTTTAGCGACACTTCGGTAGTGTTTTAACTATATGCATACATAGAACAAGTGAACAACCAATAAGAGGTAGAAAGGCACATATATGGGAATATTGCTGGAAATGTAGAGATGGTGTTTAACGCCACTTTCAACAATATTAGACGAAGAAAAACAAACAAAAACACAACACAATATGTGTTGGACACCACTATACACAATACGAAGAAAAACAAACAAAAGCACACCACAATATGTGTTGGACACCGCTATGCACAAGACGAAGAAAAACATGAACCTAAGTAGATAACTCTGTATCAACTAGTCATGCACACATTTCTGCAACTATTTTATGATTGATAGATTGATGTTTAGAGACACTACAGTAGTGTTTTAACTATATGCATACCTAGGACAAGTGAACAAACAATAAGAGGTAGAAATTTGGCACATGTATGGGAATATTGCTGGAAATGTAGAGAAAAGGGGATATGACCGTTAGGGTCGGATAGTATGTCTCATTGGAAGCTGATACGACTTGCAAGGAGCTTATCACGCTCCGTCCAAAGTGCTAGTTCTCAACTTGACGTTGTTTGTTTGTTTGATGGTGTTTAACTCCACTTTCAACAATATTTCAGTTATGTCGTGGCGGTCAGTTTTATTGGTGGAGGAAACCAGAGAACCGGTGAAAACCACCGACCTATCACAAGTCATTGAAAAATTGTATCACATAATGTTGTATACCTCGCCCTGATCAAAATTCTAACTCGAAAAATCAGTGGTGATAGGCACTGGTTGTATAGGTAGTTGTAAATCCAACTACCATACGATCACGGCTAGGATTAGATACGTCCCGGAATAGACCATATATGTAATGATGTGAACAATGATGTGGGGTGACATGAAGGGCGAAATTAATATTCATCGTGGATTTTATTATATAACATGACAATAAAATCACTGGCCAATAGTAAAATTAATTGGTATGAATATAATAGATTAGAATATAATATGTTTATTTGCATCACAACCCAGTGTGTTGTCCTTTGATCTTTAGTCTTTTCTAAAAGAAGATAACCATACAGGAGGTGGAGTCACGATAGCTATTTTTGGGGAAAGCATTTTCTATTTAGCGTGCTTTAACTGTGACCTAATTTTGATAGAACACAGAAATAAACACATTGTAGCTTTTTCTTTGTTGGAAAATTGGTACACACTGTATTTTTTTGATCAAGTGGTACTAAGTGGTGCAAGCTTTCTTAAATCTGACATTGGAAAACTATAAAACAAGCAAAAAGACTGACAAAGTGATCCCCACGTGTTTGTTCATGCAGATGACATAAAACACATGAAGCATTCTTTAACTTTAATAAACAATTTTTTTATCCAAATAAAACAAATCAGTCTCCATTTTGACTTGTTCAATGCACATGTATGCACTGTAGATCTATGGAAAAAAATAATTCCCAATGCACGTACGCAACGAAAATTGTCAGTTTTACAATAAAAAAAAAGTGATCATATTTGAGTCACACCACGTTCAAACGATGAATACCGGTACGCATGTAGGCATATAGAAAATAATAATGCCCAATTCACGTACGCAACGAAAATTGTCAGTTTTGCAATAAAAAAGTGATCATATTAGAGTCACACCACGTTCAAAAGATAAATACCGGCGGTACGCACCAAATCATCGTTTACAATATCGTCCGTCATGTTCTCTGCCATTTATGAAAGCATACAATCCATATCATCGTTTAAAAGATCGTCCGTCATATTCGCTGCCATTTAACGTTTTGACGTTAACCACGTGTTCTATTAAAAACTTTTTCCCACGTCACTGACTGCTGGCGTACGTGACCAAGATCAACAGTGTGAGTTGGTCAAGTGCGACAGACGTCAATGACAGATTTGCTTCCGTTTCATTGTTTATGATACAAAACATTTACAATACTTTTAATTTCGTGTATGTGCAGATAAACTGATCTCGAGCACACCCTCGATCAGTTTATCAGCACATACGCGAAATTAAAAGTACTCTAAATATTACTTGTCAATTAAAGCCGCCCATGACAGGCAGTATAATTACATGAAAATCACAATATATACATTAATTGTTATGATTAGATAGATTGGATTTAACATACAAGACATACAAATACATGTGAATATACAATTTTTTAATCAATAATTTTGACAAGCATCCCTGTAATAGATTAAGAGACAGTACATTATCCACAGTTGTATATCTAACACAGGTGTATACATTATTATTATTAATATTGTATAACATAAATTATTACTATTATTAATTTGAATTATATCATATCTAGATGAATGTAACTTTAGTATCATATCAGAAAGTTGATTTATGATGAAATTGTCTGCATTGAACATTAACCATATATATTGTTCTCTAATATCTAAAGGTTTAAAGTTATAATTATTATTATTTATAAGATCAATAAGTGGTGTTCTCACATTTTGAAGTGCTTCACATTTTAATAAGAAGTGAATTTCATCTTGAACTTCCTTTCAACATCATTTACAAATTCTTTCTTTGGTATGTAAATATAAAATCATTCCGATTTATTGGGTATATTTCACAAGAGAGGAAGGAAGTTTTTAGTGGGGTTCGTGTTGCTCAATCTTTAGTTTTCTGTGGAGTGTTTTGTAGATCTGTGTAGGTCTTTTTATTTTGGCCATTGTATTGTCTGTCCTTCGAGTTACGGTGGCGTATATTAAATCTTCTGCATAGCAAACCTTCCCCCGGAATGTTCACTATATAGTAAACATTCCCCCTCGGAATATTTGCTATATAGTAAACCTTCCCTCCGGATACTTTACTATATAGTAAATATTCCCCCGGGGGAAAATTTGCTATATAACAAACATTCCCCCATCCATAGCCGATCATCCCCCGAACATTTTGCTATATAAGTAGTAAATGTTCCCCTTTAATCCGGATAATTACTATTGACTCTGAATTTTGCACCTTAATCGTGTTAATTTTAATTGATTTAATCATTAATTATATCTGGTTATGATTAAAAGGTAAATAAGTGCATGCTTTGCATTAAAGAAAATGCACGGAGCCATTACACAGTATTTGAAAAACTTGACTGTAGGTAGGAAGGTTTACTATGCGGAATAAATGCTATATAGTAAACGTTCCCCCATAGGGGAAGGTGTACTATATAGTAAAACTTCGAGGGGGTCAATCTACTATGGAGGAAGGTTTACTCTATGACAACGGCTTCCAATTACCCCTTTGATATCTTTAAACCCTTTTTAACAACAAGATGATTATGTATGTAAAACACTACTGAATAACAACCACTAGCAATGTTAACGAATTTCAATGTACATATACAGTGTGTACCATTTTGAGGGAAACGTGTAGCATATTTACTTGTCAACAATTTATTCTTCAAATTGTTTACCGTTTATTACGTATCTCAAGATGTCACTAAATCGTTATTATATACGTGACGTCATCTTAGCTTTTGTTTTCGCTAAGTAACATATGCTGTTAATGTACACGTGGACTATATTTAAGACCATGTATCGTGGACTTGGATGATTATCTTTATGATCATTATTCTTTACTTTCGACTTTCGCAACGCTGATGAACTTTACACAACGCAGTTAATAAAACTTTATTCAAATACCCAGTGGTTTTCTATTGTGTTACACTGGAGTAATAGTGGTGCCGTGACCAGGATTATAAATTATCGAGTACACTCACCTAGGACTTAAGGTATATTGATTATGTTTAGTTTTAGAAAGGTTAAGAATGACCAGGAGCAAAATGCAGCGGGGGAGGTTTTTAAAACTTTGGCTCAAACTTTAAATCAATTGTCAGACTCAATAGGGAATCAAAACTTGACTCAAAGAAATATCTCTATTCAGATAGAACACCTCTCTTCTTCTGTGAGCACACAAGGTGTGACTCAAGTGATCACCCCTTTTGAAGGTGATCCAAAAGGTTTCAAAGAGTGGATCAAAGCAGTGGAAAATATTCTTTGCTAACACAGGCAGATGCGGATAAGGTCAAACTTATTGCGTATCAGTCTTGTAAGGGTGCGTGAGCGATTATCTGAAAAGATACCTAACTGAACATGAGGGTGCCTCATGGGCTCAGTGTAAGGCTGAGCTAACTACAAGGTTTTCTGAGGTGACTGACCCCCAACACGCGTTTTCTTTGCTAAGACATGTTAAACAGAAACAGGGTGAGACAGTTCAAGTTTTTGTGGAAAGATTGATGTCGCTTGTCGATGAAGCGTACAGTGGACAGCCAAGGGGGTAGAGGCTGTAGAGAGGCAAAGTGTTGGATTCTTTGTAGATGGGTTACTAGTAATTCATGACCATCTACAGATGAAGGTCATGAGAGATAACCCAGGTACCTTAGAGGAAGCAGTCACAGTTTCTATGAATGAACAAAATTTACGAAAAAGGTTTGGCTTGAGGGCGGATAAGACTGAAAATTGAGCTTCAGAGAAGATGATCAATTTGGTCTAGGTCAAATGACAATGGTAGTTGTTCATTACAGATCAACAAAGACATGTTATAAATGTAAACAAAGAGGTCATTGGGAAAAAGATTGTAAAGCTCCACGAGTAAACGTACAAAGACAAGTACCCCATAAAATAAACGCGGTAGACCAACAAAGAAACATGTCAGATATTGTTTGCTATTACTGTAAAGGGCATTTTCAAAGAAATTGTCCAAATAAAAGAACTTCAAAAAGCAAACATGGAAACTAAGGTACTCTCTTCATGATGAAGCCCATGAGGAGAGTAAAAGAAATATTAAAAGAAAATTCAAAAGTAAATTTAACAGTAGGGGAAAAAAATTTAAACTTTAATAAAAATTTTGAAATTAAGTCAAAATGTAGGGCACTTATTGATTCCGGAGCAAGTTGTTCATTAATACATAAAAGAATTTTTGAATCTTTAAAAAAATCCTCCAAAATTAAGTAAAAGTAAAGTTTCTCTACAAGCTGTCAATGGCGATTCTCTTTCAGCAGTAGGTAGTGCAGAATTAACCTTTGAAATAGGTGGAACAAAAATCAGTCATCTTTTTCATACAGTTTCCAACAAGAATAGAAATGTGATTTTAGGTCGTGACTGGTTGCAACAGAACGGTGTACGAATATATTTCGATTTAGGTAGTATACGGGTAGGTAAAGTTTATGTACCTCTTGAAAATGACATTCATATTGCATCCATAATTAGGTTAGCCAAGAAATCGCTCTTAAAACCTCAAAGTGTAAATGTCTGCATAGTTAAGATAACGAATAATTCAAGTTTGTTAGATTCTGAATTATTACAGGTATCTGCCGTGGATTCGGGCTATATAAATTCGGAACCAGGTTTAGTAGTTAGTAATTCGGTTACGAAAATACATCGCTGTAACAAAATTCCAGTACTGATTTTGAATAGCACCAACAAAACAATTAATTTAAAACGTGGATGCGTTGTAGGAAGAATACGCAAAAGCAATGTTAATGATATCTCTAGTGTCACAACAGATGGGTCAAATGAAAAATTAATTGATTTATTAGATCAAAAGATCGCTGCACCTGATGAACATTTGGACATCATTAAGTCACTCATTAGTAACAATCAAGATATATTTGTTGAGAAAGATACTGATTTATATCAAACAGACATAGTCAAAATACATATAGATTCAGGTGATCATAGACCCATTAAAATGAAACCATTCAATCTTCCTATACCTGTTAATTTAAATTCAAGTGACGACCGTTCATTTTCAATGTTGGCTTACTCAAACCTAGAAGCGAAAGCTATTGGTGTGAATTTACAGAAGACACAATATATTTTATTAAATGACGAAGGACCGGACAAATGCATTCGACGTAGTGTTAACTTTGGTGACATAAAAAGTCCAATATATCGGATCTATCTTAGTAAACTCTGTATAATAGCCTTATTCATGAAAGATAATGCTTTGATAAAAGAAAATGGAAGAATACAATAAAACTGAATGCATTATCACCGATGGCTGAATATATATCTGATGGCACGTGGGTTGTTGTTACAAACACGCCATTACGAATGACAATTGTTTGTGAATCAATTTCGGACAACAAATAAACTATTATTAAGCCTCCAGTTGACTTGTTAAGGTTAAAGACAAGCTGTTCAGCTAACATTGACCGCCTAACTTTATTACCCTTTTATCATCTTGAAACAGAAGTGAATATTGATGAGCTGTTTGACAAGTTCATTAAGAATTGCAACTGGACATACTCTAACACTTGGAATGATTTCCACAAGTGTGTTCCAAATTTTAATTATAAGGACTTGCCAAAAGAGTTATCAGCTATTGAGAGTATATCAATGGATTCTTCAATATCAGAACTGAATAAGGTAGAAGAGATTTTAATCGAGCCAGAGCATGAGTCATTGATGTCTTCTTAGGTTCCAGTAATATCAACTATTTTCATTATAATTTTAATAGTTATTGTATGTTATATGGGTAAAAGGTTTAAGCACTAGTTAACCCTAAATCTAGCGAAACAAGGCAGACGTCAACAACATCTGATGGACTGGTGGGTGTTGACAACACAAAAGGCCGCCATAAGAGTAAATACCTCTTCACCATCAGCCAAGAACATTAGAATTTCTAAATCATCAGAATCGAGCAAACAACATGCGGAAATGGAACCGCTGGTGAAAGGTAGAATTACCTTTAAGGACCTTTTGAAACAATCTAAGAACTTGAAACGGTATCCTGCAATTATAAATATTCCAGAAACGATCAAAGAACTCGAAAAAGAAGATGAGATTTCATAAACTTTCATGCAGATTTCACTTTCGTTCCAGATGGAAGAGATTGTTATAATTAAATGTGGGACACTTATTAGTATTGACATTATATGATGAATTATGTTTTATTTATACGTGGGATTGTATTGATAGTTATTCTAGTTTTAAAGAAACTTTTGTTACCCGAAACTTTCTTTCTATTGATTCTTCAAATTATTTATCGTTTATTACTTATCT
This sequence comes from Gigantidas platifrons, assembly GCA_002080005.1. Lineage (NCBI taxonomy): Eukaryota > Metazoa > Mollusca > Bivalvia > Mytilida > Modiolidae > Gigantidas > Gigantidas platifrons. Next base: position 408,854 of record MJUT01060272.1, on the reverse strand, counting down.
CAAGATATGCCTAAATTGTTATCATATACGTGACTGTTTCTACAGATTCATTACAAATAACTGTCCAGTGAAAATGATTAATTGGTACTGACTACTATTACTTCAAAGGAGTATGTTATGATTCATAATCGCGTGATCTTAGCTTTTGTTTTCGCTAAGTAACATATGGTGTTAATATACACGGGAACTATATTTAAGACCATGTATCGTGGACTTGGATTATCTTTATGATCAATATTCTTGACTTTCGACTTTCGTTTCTGCTTCTATAACGTTAAGGAGATGTACTCACTAGCGGAAAACACAACATCTTAGAACTGTATTGAAGTTTATTTAAATATGATTAGGAACTATACACAACTCTGATGAACTTTACACAACGCAGATGGATGTTACGAAGTACTAACTTTTAATTTCTGTATACTAATTAATAAACGTATTTACATACCCAGTGGTTTTCAATTGTGTTACAAACGGATTTATAAATGAGTATAATTGTTTCCGGGCATTGTAATGTTTATATAAAATATGTACATTATTTTTAGAATTTGTGTCCTTCAAAATGGTGTTTATGTTCCAGACCATACGCGTATTTGGACCGTACCTAGGCAGACCGTACGCGGGTGGTTTTGTAACCGTAAGAATACCTATTGTTGATAGGGCATCTGGTGATCTACCACGATTATTGTTTAGGGTTGATGATATTATTGGTAAAGATGCAAGTTTGTACAAATTATGTGAAATTGGTGTGTTAAATTCATGTTATGGTATGAGTGATATAGAACTTTTGACAGGCAAAGTTGAAACTTCGCATTGGAAAAAAGAAGGAATTTCTCTGCATACTGCTGCAAAGCAAGCAAGTTTTTCTCTTGCAAACAAAAGATGTAAATGCAAGGGAAAATGCATGAACAAAACATGTAAGTGTAGAAAGCCGACGTTCCTTGTAGCAGCAAATGTCACTCTGGGCGTGCATGCGAAAATGTGATTCAGGTAAACAATTAAAATTGCATTATAGTTCAAAACTGTTTACTTTTCATGAGGTGATGGTGTTTTGTTTAAAGTAATAATAATTATGATAAATGTAATTTGTAAAACTCAATATAAGTTTATGATATAATGTTTGAATTGAAAAAACCCATATGGTCTAAATACCCGTATGGTCCAGCTCGTACTAGACCGTATGAGTATACGGTCGGACCGTACGCGTACGGTCCAAATACGCGTATGGTCTGGAACATTTACTTGATACTTTAGTACTTTGAATTGACTGAGTAAATATATCACATGACGGATAAGAGCTCAGGGTGGAACATATCGTACTACATATCACCCAGGAATACAGACATAGGTCGACATACCAATAGATCCAATTTTTGTAACTGATTTTCCGCTAGTCACCCATAAGACCAGCAATTGTTTATTTTAGCTAACGAAAAGCGAGTTCTATGATGATTATTCAATAAATTTAATGGACTGACTATTTGTCCGGCCATTGTATTGTGTATGCTGTTTGACATCACTATCAGCAGGATTCCAAAACAATTGTTTCTGTGAAGAAGACGGTAATAAAAATAAAAAAAATAAATGACACTCTGACATTCTATCAGATTCATTGTGTCTCCTAAAAGGATATAAAGAAACCTGCTGATGAAGATGGCAAACGGTATGACATACTTTTACATTTTGTTTTAATTTAACAATAGGGTGGCAGCTACCTCCCTATGTCGCACACTTTTACTGCTACACATAATGATCAGTGATTCACTCATTTGATTAATTGATTTATTTATTATGCTTAACGCCACTTTCAGCAATATCACGGCGGCCAGTTTTAGTGGTGGAAGAAGCCAGAGTACCCGGAGAAATCCACCGACCCTGGGGAAGCAACTGGTAAACTTTATCACTTGCGGCTGCGTGTCGAGTGCACCCTTTTTGTAATTTACAAAGCCGGACGCCAACCCACGCCGTATTGGTGATAGGCTTGTATGAGTTGTTAGGTAATCCAACTACCTAACTCATTGAGCCACCCGGGCCCTTTCACTCATTTGAGATTGACATCTCTAAATAGAGAGGTACGCATGTTTGGAGAGAGTTAGGCTCTTTGCTCGTAAAATACAATCTGTAATTTGCAGGGTTAATATATCGATGTCAATAGGATTAACTATTACAGTCGTTGTCGCAACAATAAAAGTTGATATATTGACATACATTTATGATATACTAAAATTTAAAACTCTGTACACACGGAAATAGATCATGAAATTGAAATAGAAAATATACAAATTGAAACCCTATTTATTGAAAGTTACAAATAATACACGGATATTGTTATTAGCATTATTTTTTAAAATTATTTATTTATTTTATTATATTTTTTTCCCAATCCGATATCTTGTTTTTAATGAATTGAAAACCGCATCATTGGTCTAATGAATAGCGCGCTCGCCTCGAGTGCGGTAGATCGTGGGTTCGAGACCCGGTGGTGGGTCAAACCAAAGACTATGCAATTGGTATTTCTTGCTTCTCCAATATAAACGCAGCATTAGGGAGAAAGAGCAAAGACTGATTGGTTTGGAATCAGGGTAATGTACCACGACAAGTCTACCAGCGGCTGTTGCTTAAGTGAGCGAGCACTACAAAAATCCAAAGAAGCGTGTTGACCTTGTACAAAGAGGACCTAATCATAATCGTCTCTTCGGGTGTAGCTTGTTCTCGCCATAACATTAAACAACAAGCACTTACTAATGAGTTGCCGTAGTTCATTACACGCTGATATTTTGCATGCATTCATGTATTAAGTCTTTCTGCACTCAGATATTTCCCTATATATTTCATATAAAACAACTTATTTTCAAAACATTCTGCTGAATTCATTGCGTATCCGATATTCTTGACATTTGCGACATTAAAAACAGAAGTAATCACAGTTTAATATTGTCATATACTTTTTTTATCTACACGCATTTATCATTTAAACACAATATGAGCATGTAGTAAGGTTTTATGAACAAAAAACTAAACTTCTTGTTTATTTCTTCTTTCAATCCTGAAAATTCCATGAAAACCGGGAAATAAATAGCTTGAAAAGAATTTAAAAAAAGGTTTTATACGAAATATATAGGGAAAGATTTTTTGGGCAAAGAAAACTTTTCACCTGTAAAGAAAATATCAATATACAATTACGGCCCTCTGTATAGGGAAACATCCAGATTTGTCAACCTGAGGTCGGTGGTTTTTTCCGGGTACTCCGGTTTCCTCCACCAATAAAACTGATCGCCACAATCTGACTGAAATATTGTTGAAACACAATAACCCTATCCCCTACAAAAACGGATGTGTCACCTGTATGTGTAATACCTGAACAGAAAATGGCTATATCCATTAACGGGTTACTTACTATTACAGGGCAATCAAGTATGTTTTACTTGACAGTACTTAAATCTGAACTGTATATAAACACTCCGTGAAGTACTCACACAAGATTGTGGACTTTTATTGAGTCATTAAACACGAAGAATTTATGATTGTCTGATCAATTTATGCGATCAAATTTTGAGATTTTTGTTGAAAATTATAAAGATGGAAGGCAATTCTTAAATATAGAAGAAAATTTGTTATGATTTTGTGTGAGTTTATTTTTAATTAACTGCCTCGGACATAAAAAAAAAATGAAAACCAAAAATACCACAGTGTCGGAAGAGTTCGAAAATCCACTCGAAAATCCGTAGAAAGAGGCGACATTGATACCTACACATTTATCCCTTTAATTAGTTTACATAGCTTAGTGAGTTCTGTTCGACCTGGAACTGATGTCTAACTGTATATAAGGCGTCTGTTCGACTAGTCCATCGCGTTTCACATGGGGTTCGTAATTTTGTACATTTTTTCAATGTGTTTTTGGTAGTTGCATCGGATTCCAGTTTATCGAAGAACTCTTGTAATTTCTTTGCGGAGTAGTCTAGCGAGAAAGCAATTATTACAACTATGGGCTACGGTTGGGGTTATCGTGTTTAGCGCCTCTTTCAACACTATTTCGGTTATATCGTGGCGATCAGTTATATTGGTGGAGGAAATCGAAGTATCCGAAGAAAACCACCGACCTGCTGCAAGTCATTGACAGACTTTATCACTTGTACAATAATACCCCCAGCAAGGCTATTCATAAAACTGGCCTCCCAAATTAGTTACCGGCCACTTTTTACGCCTGATGATTCTATTCATTACTGGTTTTATTAACCATGATCCTTTAAACGGTCAAGGTAAATGAGTGTTCGACTTCTGGTCTGTTTTATTTATATCGTCTTCTATACCTATTTTGTTTTATTACAGACGATATAAATAAAACAGACCAGTAGTCGAGCACCCCTTTACGGTGGCCGTTTAAAGAGTCATGGTTAATAAAACTAGTAATGATTAAATTCAACATGCGTAAAAAGTTCCCGGTAACTAATTTTAGTATCCAACTTGTGCCTTGTCCGACCGCGATTGAGTTATGTCGGGGCTCTCTAATTTGACCTTGAACCTATTCATAACTATCAAGGTGTANGTGAATTGCTTGTAAATTTTTAATTTCATTTATTAACAATGCAAGATTGCAATACAAAAAATGCATCTTTGAGTGTATATTTTGTTACTGGTTCGATTATTGCGATAAAATTGAAATGCACATAACCAGATTTGAATAAACTTTTCTATCCATAATTTCCCCCTTGATGCAGGTCAGATGTTCCTTTTATAAATTAATTTTCTGTACAAAGCAAAAAAAAAACTGAAAAACAAAACATGAATATTTCATTTTATTTACAAGTTAAATTATTGTACAAGTTAGATACCGTACATTTCAAACAAAAGAACTGAGCATTATAGAATATGGAAAGCTTCTTTTTCTGCACTCGTACTCAGGTAAAGGCCTTCGGCGTCTCGGCCTTCACCTGTGTACTCGTGCGCAAAAATAAGCCTCCCAGATTCAATAAAGGACAATTCTTTTTTTTTTTAAATGTACGATATCCTATACATAAGGTTGTATCGAGTACACCTCGCTTGGTGATAGGGACTGATTGCATATATGGCTGTAAATCCAACTGCCATAAGATCACGACCACGGCGGCCCCTCATTACAACTATGAACTATAGCTGAACTTAAACAGTGGGATTTGCAATGAACGTAAACAGCCCCTCGAACAGTCTGAAGTAATCTTGCCTCAACGCCATTATAATTTCCCGACATATTGACAGCCCCGTCGTAGACTTGGGCCCTCATATTCGCAATATTGACACTCACACTTTCAAGAGTTTGAATCAATAGTTTCAGCCAAATGCTTTCAAATAATATACAATGTAATTACTTGTATTTAGATCGATTGATTGGTGTTTAACGCCAATATTAACAGTATTTCATCTACGTCGTGGCGATTTCTGGTATAGCTTTAGTAATTTAGTGTCCTTAATTTAATAAGCAACAGTAATTATTGATACTAGGAGTTAATAGTAGCAGCATAAATATTTGTTTTCAATCTGAAGATGTAACATCTGTCTCAAGCATCAACATAGACAAACAATGACCTTTGCTTTAAACACTAGATCATTTTACATCTCATTAGGAAATGTTGCCATTTGTTTTCAACATCATTTTTCGTGGTCGTGATCATATGGTAGTTTGTTTGATTTACAACTACCTATGCAACCAGTGCCTATTACCACTGTTGTTGTGAGTTCGAATTTCGATCAGGGCGAGGTATAAGACATTATATGATAATGTTTGTCAGTGGTTTTCTCCATAATCACAATAAACCAACATTCAAGCATTAGATCGATTTTCATCTCATTAAGCAACTGGCGCACTAAATGTTTTATTTAACATAT
>MJUT01060272.1:369097-400646 GCA_002080005.1 Gigantidas platifrons | reverse complement strand
TTTGCCGTGTGTTGCAACCCGTAATGGTGGAGGACGGGATCCTTGTGGTTGAAACACACCTCTTTGGCCCTTACTTCACCTAGACGGCATGTCGAATGGACCCGATTCGATCAATCGGCTGATCACGTAAAGCCATTTAACTGATCCTGTAAACACTGTGTATATGTTTTATTTATTCTAACTTGATGAATGATGTTTTCTAAATAACTCAGAGATGGGATTGTTAAAGAAGGCGGTGGCTAATGGGTCAATCGAGTAGTTAATATTTCGAACGGTTGTTTCATTGGGGAACCAGCCATGATACGAGGATTGCGTTCATCAAGAAGTTCTACTGTTCGAGTATACCATCCTTGGAATTCCTGGAACTTTCCGACGGAGATCCTCGGAATTCCGTGGTGGGTGGTGACAAGGATGGTGAACCATCATACATGGCGCCATGGATGCTTTGGGTGTTTTGCAGGGTGGAGCAAGGAAGAAAAGGAAAGGTTACATTCTTGACGACGAAAACGGATAAAGTGTAACTGGTGCAGTTAAAAATGTAATAAAAATGAAATCGGGCGATTTATTAATCGAATGTTATAGAAAGACCCAATCAATCAATTTACAAACAGCAAACACAATTCTTGAGATCGAAATTTTGGCAACACCACATAGAACTTTAATCTATTGTAAGGGAATCATTCGAGACAGAGATCTAACATTATGGGAACTACCTAAGCATAAGGAAGAAATTTGTGAAGAATTGAAGACTCAGGGAGTTGCCAACGTCAAAAGATTCACAATTAAGAAACAAGGGAACACTATAAAATTAAACACATATTTAATCACTTTTGAAACTCCATCAATTCCACAAAAAATTAATGTCGGACCGTTTAAAATGAAAGTTGATTTGTACATCCCAAATCCAACTCGGTGCTTTCAATGCCAGAAGTTTGGGCATGGTAAACAGTCGTGTAGAAGTCATGCGAAATTCTACAGATGTTCGGAGGATGATCACGATGGTCTTACATGTGACAAGCCGATCAAGTGTGCCAATTGTAACCTTGATCATACGTCATCCTCCAAAGAATGTCCTGTTTACCATAAGACGAAACAAATAATAAAACTAAAGTTGAAAATAATATAAGTTATTTTGATGCTCGGAGACAAGTCACCGTCTCGAATGATTCCCAACCAGCTTCAAAAATGTCATATGCAGGTGCTGCCAAACGCCAATATACGTCGGCAGAGACCTAAACAACTCTCTCTTCTCCGCCTGCTAGTAAAGCACCATTCAAAGTTCCTATTCCGTCAACAGATGGTATTATAATACCAACAGCATACAAAACAAATCTACTTCATCAGCAAGTCAAACCAACTCTACAATTTCTACACAATCTGCATCCACACAATCAAACACATCTTCTAGAACACCAACAAAATCTTATTCAAAATCATCAACATCATCTAGATCTACTTTATCAAAACTTGATTCGAGGCCAAAACAGTCAACAGAAAAAAAAACTAAAAGCAACAAAATTCAAATCGTTTAAAAAAGCAGATAAACAACCCAATACAATTCAACCTTTTGGACTCCGAGTAAAATCACACTTTGAAAATTCTGATATAAATTTGGATGACATAGCACCTATTGTAATTCCTGAAAACCCCCCATGGTTAAATCCAAAACCTACTTTTAATTTTGAACTTACACAACACACAAAAAAATCAGAAACAAGCCCTTTACTAATTCAGCAACATTTTGCTGAAATTAGATCGGTAGCATCTGAATACTCTGCAATATGTACTGATGGTCCAAAGGATGGTGACAGAGTAGCGTCGGCAGCTGTTTTTGGACAGCAGGTCTACTCTGCTCAAATACCATCTGCCCGGTCGATCTTCAGTGCAGAAGCTAATGCAATACTTCTTGCCTTGAAGTTCGTTGCCTCTTCTGAAAAGAGTAAATTCGTGATCTGTTCCGATTCTCTTTCTTGCCTGTTGGCAATTGAGAGTTGTAAAACTCAAAACCCTTTTATTTTAAAGATTGTTGAAATTTATAAAAGCCTTGTTGCTATTGGTAAGCATGTAATTTTCACATGGATCTCTAGTCATATAGTGTATCCATGGGAACACAGTCGTTGACCGAGAAGCCGAGAACGCATTGGATGATCCGGTATCCAATTGTTCTATTCCTTATACATATTTGAAATCTTTTATAGTGAAATATACTTTAAAACGTTCGCAAGATAGCTGGGACCAGCAAATTCATAACAAATTACACGAAATGCATTCCCTAATTGGCAAGACTCCTTGTTCTTACGGTCAAAATAGAAAGGAACAGATAGTCTTGACCAGATGTCGTATAGGTCATCGTAGACTTATTCATAACTATTTGATAAATAATGAGGAACGACCGGTATGTATTCCGTGTAATTCTAATTTTTCATTAAGACATGTCTTGATTGATTGTGTGGATGTTGCCGATGTCAGGCAGACATTCTACAATGCCACCAGTTTATCTAATTTATTTACAAATGTCGCAGGCGACACAATTTTGCAATGTTGCAATTTTTAAAAGAAATTAATTTATATACAAAAATATGGTTTTTATCTTTATAAAGTTTCTTTTATTTTTACGACCCCCCCCCCCCTCCCCCACGCTCCCAGAGGCTGTGCCGGGGGTAGAATAGGCACCAGGTTTCTCCGTCCTAGAGACACTAGTCCTCTAAAAGGGGCCAACCCCGCGGGAACCTCAGGGTATAGAAATGAGACCTAGAGCTTCTTCGGCTTGAAGGGGCGTCCGTCGATTGTGCGGGATGTATAAATTCACAACCAACACGTACTTCGGATGAGACGTAAATAAAACCGAGGTCCCGTGTTGAGAGATTGCCACCCTCTTTGCACGTTAAAGAACCCAATGTAACAGCTCATTATGGGCATTATGCTCATGGTGAGTGGTCCATAGGAGACATCTTGCACTGCCTAAATTGTCCGTCCCTACCCATCACCTTTCCTGTTTCGAGTCCCGTGGCGTTTAATTTTTGTTTGCCCATTGGCCTATTCGTTCCCCGTTTTCATCCTACATTTTGATATATTGTAAGCATGTTCTCGTCCTGAATATAGCTGAAAAATTGCTCGCTGGACGTTAAGCATCAATCAATCAATCAATCAATCAATCAATCAATCAATCAATCAATCAATCAATCAATCAATCAATCAAGCAAGCAATCAATCAATCAATCAATCAATCAACCGTTGTTGAACTTGTGATTAAGTTCATCATACGATTAGCCCTAATTACATAATTAATTCCTAATTAAATAATTAGCTAATTCAATGATTAAATATTATTAGTTAATACATTGATTAAAAAAGAGTCCAACAACAAAATTTATTAATAGCTTCCACAGACATTTTAATTATTGACCTTTCCACTTATTTTAATATGAGAGTACCCAATGAAGGTTATACTTTAAAATCCCTAGAGAAGAAAGACTCTGTAAAAAATTTAAGAAAATAGAGGACGAAACTCACTTCATTTTATATTGCGAAAATAACAATGCCACAAGAAAAGATTATTTGGATTTTTTTTTAAATGACAATGAAAATTTTAATTGTTTATCAGATTTAGATAAAGTGTAATATATCCTCAATCCTAAAACACCTACTCAGGTAAATAAGCTTGGTTCCTTTTTAAAACGGTCTACAGAACTGAGGACAGGGGACTCTTGAAATGTTTATTTGAAAATTATTTTGTCTTTATTACCATGTTTGTATTGTTTGTATTCTGTTTATTTTTGTCACATGCAGTAACTGTATAATGGCAATAAAGTATTTGAATTTGAATTTGTTATACCAAGAACACGTCGTGCCACTAAATGTACGCTGACTGTGCACATTTTTGTACATCGAATGTCAAAAATATTTTGCTATTTTTTTTATTATTTTGACTGACAAAAATTTTGCAATAGTATGTTTATCTAGATCTAGCTTGCTAGATACGTTGATGGAAGGACGAATATTTTGATTATAGCAATGGCCAAGAAAGAAAAAAAAATATATAAAGTCAAATGGTCCACAAATCATTCCACTGAAAAATACATGTAGATTGAACTGCACAAATCACACAAAACATCCGGGGGTGAATTCGGGTACTCCGACAAGACAGGCAAATCTTGCTTCACTAGTAACCAACCATCGTGTTAATCTTGTTATATATCCAGTTGGTTTGGTTTGATGGAATTTAACGCCATTTTCAACAATATTTCAGCTGTATCGTGGCGGTCAGTTTGATTGGTGGTGGAAACCGGAGTATCCGGAGAAAAACACCGATATGTCATAAGTCAATGACACACTTTATCACCTACTGTTGTTCATCTCGCCCTGATCGAGACTTGAACTCACAGCATCAGTGGTGATAGGCACTGATTCCATAGGTAGTTGTAAATCCAACTGCCATACGATAACGGCCACGACGTCCCCACTGCGATAATAACAATATCATATTACAGTAAAACCTGCTTAAACCGAACCTCCTTAATTGGAATCAACTTTTAGTTTTGGAATAGCCATATGTTATGTTTATACAGGTTCAATTTACAAAGAATTCCTGCATTGGGGATTTATTTAAAGTTCCGTATATGCAGGATATCGGTTTATTCAGGGTACGAGTTAGACAGGTTACACTCTCTATTATATGTATTTTTCACTTGTTTGAGAAAATGTTGTATCATCTCCCAAAATAAAATAAAACAGTTGTTTTTATATCTATATTTCTATTGCTATATTTTTCAGGAGGGTCCCCTTTAACTGGTTTAATCCGCAACATATGTGTGTCTATCCCATGCCAGGACCCCATATGTCATGGTTTTTTTGTGTTCAATGATGTGATTGACAGGTATCGAGGACCACTGCTGTTTGTTTTTCCCGAACACTGAACTGTTGTGTTTTGGCTTCGTGAAATAGTTCAGTCTTCGGGTCAAACAAGACATCTATTTTCCAAGAACTGTTTTGTTATATTTTATAACGATGTTTTCTCAATGAAAGACAGATAAGAAACGTTTGAAGATACCGAAGGGAGGTAATCAGAATCCGTAAATCGGAGAACAGACAACACAATGACCAAAAGAAGAAGTACAAAAGGACAAACAACGATCTACAAGACATACACATAAAACTAAAGATCGAGTAACAGAAAGCCCACTAAAAACCGGGGATTAACTCATTATCACACCAGGGCCGTATTAACAGCATTATTGGCCCCTGGCAAAGTAGTGCACTGCTGCCCATACCTACATCACCACTCACAGGAATAAAACTGTAAACTGTCGATACATTTAAACATATATTTATTGTATTGGTACTTCCAGCAAAGTCAGTGTTTTAACATTGAAAAACATGCCTGTATACAACATACACATATTAGCATGGAGCCCCAGGGAATCTGCCCATCGTGTCCAACCGCTATGACGGCACTGACTTAGGTGCTCCGGAAGGGTAAACAGTTCCTGCACCACTAGTGGCACCCGTCACGTTAATCTAGTTACAAATCCGGTGATAAGTCATGAATGTTGGCGATTTCTATTTTCAAAGTAAAGTATTTGTTTGGGTGTATATGTATACGATCTTTACCTCATCTTTGTTAAAAAATACTTTGATATTGCTTGCAGTTGTGTGTGCTGTCTTGTCTTTATTGTGTTGTCATTCTCAATATTTGTAATAACCATTATATTAACTCAAATTATGTATTCATCTATGTACATGTTCTGTATGTTGGGGAAAGCCACTCGTAGCCATTGTCTTTCGGCAATCCTCGTTAAATCAGTAAAGAATTATATAAGGTTTAGGTTTAGGTTTATGGTGTGTAATGCCACTTTCAACAATATTTCAGTTATATCGGGGCGGTCAGTTTTATTGGTGTAGGAAACCGGAGTACCCGGAGAAAACCACCGACCTGTCGCAAGTGACTGACAAACTTATCACATATGGTTGTATCGAGTGCACCTGGCCATAAATAAATAAATAAATAATTATACTAGTGGAAACAATATGCATCACAATATGTAGCATACGAAACAATGCATAAAACAAAAAATACATTTTATTTTAATCTAATGTTAGACTCTGAGTAACAGGTATGACTTGCGCGGCGATGAACCCCATCAAGACAGTCACTATTGTCAAAATGAAATAAAGACTCGTATGGGAAAGAGATATAGGCCCAGTCCTGTATTCACTTGGTGTGAAACAACCATCACTCGCTCACTTGAAAGAACACACGTGTAAATTTGTCAGAAAAATTGGAAGATACCAAAGGGATGCTCAGTACCCGTAAATCGAAGGATATAGAAGACAATGGTGAAATGGAAAGGACAAAAGGACAATGATGAACAGAAGACTAAAGATTGACCAACACCCACTTAGAACCAGAGTTGAACTCATGTGCTCTGGAAGTGTATGCAGTTCCTGCTCCACTAGTGGCTATTGTTGTTGCAACTTCGGTGATAAATACGTCATGATTATTCCTTTTTTACAGATTGGTACAGTATTTACACACCTATATAATAATCGACATCCGCACACATGCAATACAAACAACGTTGATTGTAGCCATTCAGAAAGAGCAATATAAAATGTGAGCAGAAATATGAAGACAAAGGGAGACAACTGTCATATTACAGTCAAAATGAGATTTAAGAAGAATTGTTTAAGACGATTTGTTCTCTGGTTAGCTGTTGTGATGATAACAGTTACTATAATGGTTTCTGTAATACAACAAACCTCTATGCTAACAATAAGTAAGATAACTAACTTTTAGAACAGTAATACTACCAATAATGGGCCAAGAGTGTTTGCAGTGTTTGATAATCGGTTCCTGTCATTTTAACTTAAAGAACAATAAGGCTGCATTCACACATATTTGATCCGGAGAGTTGTTGTCCGATTTGGTGTGCACATCATATCCTACTATCGCTTTATTATTCCCTCGCCAACGAAGTTGCGAAGGGATATAGTAACGCTACCGTCCGTCCGTCCTTCCGTAACATCATTGTGAACACTCTAGAATCAACATCCTTCAATGGATTTCGACCACACTCGGTACATACTTCATCCTTAAGAGTATCTGAAACCCTATTGATTGTCAAGGTCATAGATCAAAGATCAAGGTCACAAGGTCAAATTCTTAGGCGAGGGGATACGCCACGCTTTGCGTTGCCCCTGTTTTATCTTGATGCCGATTTATTTTCAAATAACAAACTTTACGGGTCATTAATATAGTTGAAATATACCTCTTTCACGTTAAAAAAATCGACCCTCTCGTGGTATTCACTTTGACATACCAGGCGATCGTTATATGATTTCTGTGATAAACAATTAATGATTACATACAAAATAATACAAAATACTACTTAAATTTATTCATGTAAATTCCAATCATTTTAATAATTCACAAAGTGATGCGAAAGTCGATAATCGTGCGACTCTTTCGGGACGTTAAGTTTAAATCTGAGCGAGATGATCAAATGAAATTGGCGATGACGCATGTGTCTTGAAATTAATTACCTTGAAACAACAAACGTTTGTTTCCACGAAATCTGCCAATTGCTCAGCAAAGAAATACTTTTAAAACATGCACTCCAAAGTAGTGATTAATTATATCACTAAAATTTGAAAACGAAATAAGATATACAACTAATGAGTAACGTTTCACCAAATTGACGGATTGCGTGTTATGGTGTTTAACGCCACTTTCAATAATATTTCAGTTATATCGTGGCGGGCAGTTTTATTGGTGGAGGACACCGGATAAAACCAACGACCTGTCGCAAATCACTGGCAAACTGTATCACATAATGTTGTATCGAGTACACCTCGCCATGACCATGACTGCATTAAATTGAATGATTATACCAGTATACAGGCGTTTCTAAGGATGACATTTATTATTTCAGATTCAGCTTGGATAACTGATCGATTTCAAAATAGAATCACTATTAATGACCGGAAGTGTGTGATTATTCTAGCATACCTGAGAAGTGGCTCCACCTTCACAGCTGACGTCATCCAACAACATCCGGATATTTATTATTTATATGAACCGTTTTATTCAGTAATAGGCGAAAACTATTACACAAATAATGGTGTTTGTCGTTTTCTAGATGGAAACTGTTCGTAAGTAATTTTAGCAGTTGGCCTTATGAAACACATATATTTGCATCAAGCTTGTCGCTATGCAGCAGCAGACAGGCGACAAACAAATTTGTTTGCAAGAAACCAATATGAATGTTTGCAGAAAAGCTTGAAGATAGGGATGAGGTACATGGAATCAAAAGCCGTAAATGTAAAATGGCCATACAATACAATGACCAATAAAAAAAGAACAGAAAGAAAAATAATGATTGACGAAACACTACATTGAAAACTAATATTAAGCAACGCAACCCCACAAGTAACCCTGGGGAGAACTCTGGTGCTCCGGAAGGTTAGGCAGTTTCTAACTCCACTAGTGGCACCTGTCGTGATACTGTTCAACGACATGAACATCACGTGATACATTTGTATTTAATTTGTGTTGGACACCACTAGGTGTTAAATAAATTAAAATGGGAATGATGACGAACGGGCATCTCTTTTTCACACGGAAATCGCAGCTGACATAATTACACCGAACTAAAAACGTGATGACATGAACTCAACGAACCCTCACTGTCAAAGACGTTAAATTTTGCTCTTGGGTTTATTATTTATGTCTTGTTATTTTCTTAAATATGAATTAGTATCTATGCCTTATACAAGAAAAGTTTCACGATACCAAAGAGGTAATCAGAAGCCGTAAATCAAAGGACAGACAATACAATGGCCAAAAGAAAAAGGATAAAAGGCCAAACAACGATCTACAAACAATTACGCAGAAAACTAAAGTTCGAGCAACACGAACCCCAATAAAAAACCGGGGCGACCTCAGGTGTCCGGAAGGGTAAGCAGTTCCTGCACCACGTGTGGCACCCGTCAATCAATACATCTGTTTTCTAATTATAGCAATATTCATTTGTCATGACGTATTTTTTTTAAGAAAATCAATACATGACAGAGAGCAACTAACTTGGGTGCGGAGGAGTATAGGGGAGATAATCACTTGTAAAAATTTTACTAATATAACTGATTTGTTTACATTCACGGACACAAATGAGGGAGCAACATTTGAAAGACTGAGTCATTGTAAACTCAATACAATCTATAACAACAGTTGCCTTTTGGATGAGGAAGCCAGATGTATACAGTCCATTCCTACGATAAAGACAATTCGGTTACAAATGGATTCACTCGAGCCTCTCTTTCAAACATTTTCGGGTTTAAAGGTTATACATTTAATTAGGGATCCACGTGGTATGTTGGAATCGAGGTTGAGATTAGGATTTGGAAAAGTGAAAGAATTATATGTATTAGCACGTGAAATTTGTTCGCGGTATAAAAGGGATTTAGATACAGCAAAAACTTTGATGCAATTATACCCAAATAGAATTAAAATAGTAGCGTATGAAAATATAGCAACGAATCCTTTAGAAATGTCTAGAGACATTTACTCCTTTCTCAGCTTGACGCTTACGTCAAATATTGAAGAGTGGATCAAGCATGCTACGTCATTAGGATCAAAACATAATGGGAATTACAAGACAGTTCGGCCGAACTCGACTCAGGTTGCTTACGGATGGAAAGAACGTTTGACCATTGAAAATATACAGATCATTGATAGAGAATGTAATTATTTGTATCAAGAATTAGGGTACAAACCAGGATTGTAGGACAATAAAATATTATTGAGGCAGATTCACATTGCGAGTACTTCATTACGGCATTGTAATTCTCGGAGTGAAGTCACGCCCAATTCTCATATCACATCATGTATTCGCTTTGTGTATGTTCCATGTTAACAATACTCAATGAACCATGACAAACACAAATTAGCATGTCACAATAGGTATTGTGCTAAGACATCATCATAACATTGTCAATCAATGGCGTTTAACATTTGTAACTGGGTTTCAAATTTATTTTTGAATAAGTTTAGATTTAAGGTGTTTAACGCCACTTTCAACAATATTTCAGTTATATTGTGGTGGTCAGTTTTATTGGTGGAAGAAACAAGAGTGCCCGGATAACACCACCGACCTGTCCCAAATCACTGGCAAGCTTTATCACACATTGTTGTATCGAGTACACCTCGCCATGTACGTGGTTCGAACTCAAATCTTAGTGGTGACAAGCACTTATTGTACAGGTAGTTGTAAATCCAACTACCATACGATGACGACAAAGAGTGCCCTTCTTTTTTGTATATGTTTCCAATTTGAATCAAAATAACGAGTGTCGTCCCGTGATTGAATTGCGATTTTACCATGGGTTGGTCTAATATTTTCATAATAGTTCCCCTTTATTCCGCTGCACTCAACTCGAGGTAAGCTATTTACAAATGTCTTACCCATGATAAAGTTCCAACAGGCTACCATGTATTATGTATTTAAATTCAGCATAACATTTGTATATTTTCTAGCATGATAAAATAAATAAATTTATTATCTAATAATAAATATTTTCCTATTAATTTCAATGGAAAACAATCGTGCAATAAATCCTTGTATTTGCACGCTATATGTTTATTGCACTTTCTCTAATTCTTGTTCAATTTACACACTTCTCAACCCGTGTGAGAAAAAAATCGATAATCAACGTGTGAATCACTTTGTTCTCAGTCGCTGATTGGTCAATTACGAATTACGTAATTTTCTATGCTCATCTTAGCACCGTTTAAAAAATATAAACAAATCGCGTCGTCTGCTTTATGAAATATTAAAAAATGTCAGATATCCTTGTCTGAGATTTCCGTCTTGCCCTCTTACCGGTGTTTGATTTTTTTTCTCACTAATATTTTATTGAAAGTACAGTATGTTCCTTCATGAAACATGACGTGGCACATATTTTGATGTCACTGAAGAATGACGTCAAAGGTATGGAAAAGGACATATAAAAATACGAAAAAAATGAAAATAAAAGACACAAATATATTTAATACGTTTGGATTATGTATTTAAAAAATACAATGGTTAAATCCGTATCTGTTATCCAGCTATCAGACAGGGTATATATATAATGTGACATTCCGGCTTATGATAGGCCTATACATTTATAAAGGATCTATCGGTGCGCGACAAATTTGGGGAAATGGCACCTTGGGGGTCACTTGCAAATATTTTTTAGTGGTTCATCAGAGAAACAATCTCTAACATTGTTTTCCCGTTTATTACGATAATTTCTCAAATCTCGATAGTTAAATTTTCAAATTTTAAAGTTCTCGGTAAACCTCGAACTTTAAATTGTGAAAATTTAACTATCTTGATTTGAGATATTATCGTAACAAACGGGAAACAATGTTAGAGACTATATATCTAAAAAATTTCAAAATTTTAAAAAATTTTAAAAAAATTTCATAAATTTTATAACTTTCTGAAATTTAAAAAATTTCAAGAAACCTTCAAAATTACAAAATTTCATAAGATTTCAAAATTAATTTTTTTTTTTTTAAATTTCAAAATTTTCAAAAATTTCAATTTTTTTTTTTTAATTTCAAAAATTTCATAAAATTTCAAAACTTATTACTAAAAATATTTATTACTATATAATAAAAGGGTTATTGCATAAATATTGGTGAATATTGTCCCTCGCAATATATCATATTGCACTAGCAAGCTCGTGCAATATGATATATAATGCTCGGGACAATATTCGTGCAATAACCCTATAGTATTATTTTATCAAACAAACCGCAACGATATAATTGATCTATTGTTGAAAGTGGCGTTAAACACCATAACCATGTATTATGTTATGCCAACATATTTATTTTTTGTCATTACAATGTAACTTTTATGTCATAGCATAATTTACTTTAGTTGTTCTAGGCAGTGTATGTTATACCGTTTTTTGGTAGTGTTTTCTGATGTTTTGTATTTTTTCAAAGTCGTTTTCATACTGTAGATTATTAGAAGCAATCTTTAATTAATTTACATTTGAAAGAACCAACATGGAGAAAATGTCGTCAATGCCATCTTTATTTACACATATTTGTCAATCACTGGCATACTTTTAATCCACTAGGTATTGTTGGGTGGTTGTTTGTGTATACTTTCGCTAACAAGTTGTATAGAGGTGCATCATGCTTTTTTAACCATTCCCTATTCTCTGCTTCGTTACTGCATACATGTTGGAAGTTACATCTGAAAACAAAAAACATTTAGCGAATCAATCCAAAATCACATACATTTTCTAATATTTTGTCTCCGGTGTACTGGTCTATTAGTTCTTATTTCTAAGTTTCAACCAATCAGGTGTGGATTCAGACGGGGACGCATTCGTCGTCCCTATAAATGTCAGAGGATCGACTGTTGTTAAATCTGACATTACCATTTTATTTATGGCCATTTATTTCCTCTACTGTACTGTCTAACCTGCGGGAGCTTAGAGGATATTCTCCACCGGTCGATGGCATGGGCCCACTGGAGACCTTTGACTCCTCGTCTATTAATTATCAAACCCAGTAACATAAATTGCTCCATCCACATCTTCCAACGACGAGATAAATATACAAGGCCAAGCTTCTCCTCTGTAGTGGTGTAATACGAGTGCTTGTAGAAATGACCCGAATGCAGCCACATGCATGCCGATAGCAAATATCTAACCACTGTATGACAAATATCGTCTTTCTTAGTCACCCTTAAACATTTGGCTCTTTATATTAGCATTATATTTCTAAAATATGATTATATGAATATTGTAAGGTGCCTGGTGGTCGTGTGGTAGTCGGATTAATAACTAAATGTACCTGTACAATCAGTGCCTATCAGCACTAACGTTGTGAGTTCGAATCCCGTTTATGGCAAGGTGTACTCGATATATGATAAACTTTGTCAGTGATTTTCTCTGGGTACTCCGGTGTCCTCCACCAAAAAAACTGACCGACATGATATAACTTAAATGCGTTATATACAATAACCCTTATCCTATCCCTAACATTAGACTTTTTTTTAATAATATGATTAGATTCATATCGTGTTACAACTTCCATGTGTTCGACCTGATCATATAAAATGATCTGCTGTCAAAGTATATTTCTTCATTGGCACCAATTTTCGTGGTTTCAAACATTACAATCAATGGGAAAATTGTATATCATTAGATTTTAATTTTCATGGTTTAAGTGAACTACGATATCCATGAAAATTAGAGCCCCACGATAAATAATTATTTGACAGTATATATATATATCCAGATTAAACATGGTATGACTATTAGGTGTGTGTGGTTGTCTGAATGTGGCGTCGTATTATTTTATTTTTCCTGAGTGATGTGAGATTGTGTTGAGTTTAATGCTGACTAGTAGTACACACATTACAAAAGCTACAACTCGTCTTATTAGTTTTGGTGCTGTCTTATTATGTGTCTTTACGTTCTTAGTTCCGAGGAGCCCGGATGGTTGAATGAGTTTGGTAGTTGTATTACCTAACAACTCATACAAGCCTATCACCTATACGGTGCGGGTTCGCGCCCAACTTTGTAAATTACAAAAAAGGGTGCACTCGACTCGCAGCCGCAAGTGATAAAGTTTAACAGTTGCTTGACCATGGTCGGTGGTTCTCTCCGGGTACTCCGGCTTCCTCCATGGTCGCCATAATATAGCTGAAATATTGCTGAAAGTGGCGTTAAACACCAAAAATATATATATCTTAGTTCGTTGTGATGTCCATTACGATTTCTGCATAAAAAGGATGCACGGTTCGTCTTTACTTCAGTTGTTCGTAGGAGGGATCATGTCTTATTTAGGTTATTTCTGTTTGTTTACGTATAGTGGTGTCCAACACATTATTTTGTTTGTCTGCGCCTTGACTACACAATGTTGCCAGTTTCTCTGGATTGTTCATTCTTCATTGTCCTTTCTGTTTTCTCTAACGTTTATACAAAAATATAATTGGTTGATTAAACGGCTACTACATGTACCTATATAGTAATTAAGACAAAATGTATGGCTGGATGTAATTGCAGAAAACCAAATCTTTGGTGAACTGAACATGCGATACAGCACGCAGCGCTTTGGAATTTGAATATTGGTGTTTAATGCCACCTTCAGCAATATTGTAGCTATATTATGGCGACCAGTTTTAGTGGTGGAGGAAGCCGGAGGGAACCACCGACCATGGGCAAGCTACTGGTAAACTTTATCACTTGCGACTGCGAGTTGAGTGCACCCTTTTTTGTAATTTACAAAGCTTGGCGCGAACCCTCGCCCTATTGGTGATAAGCTTGTATTAGTTGTTAGATCTAACGACCTAACTCATTGAGCCACCCGGGCCCCCGCACCGCTTTGGTGGAAAGATGATCAAATGAAAAACAAAAACAATACCACACTAGGAATACATCCAAAATACAATAGCCAACTTGTAGAAAGAGGCAAAATATATGACTGTTCACTTCACTGGCTTGGTACAGGCATTTCTATAGAAAGTGACGGGGTTAAACTATTTGTATGGACTTCCCTCTTTGTAAAATGATGCGGTCATGCAAATTATAAATGTGAGTAAAATAACTACCTTGGCATATACTTGGACAAATAGCAATGTTTTTACGAACTCTGAACCATAATCTTGAACTTTATACATATTAAAACTATTTATTCTTCGTGACCCAAGAGTTGTCACATGTATAACATTTGTAGTTTTAGCATATAACCTGGGGAACTACGTTATCATAAAATACGCTAGAATACATTAGTCATGGCTGGATGTAATTGTAGACAATCAAATGTGTGGTGAAGTGAAGATGTGATACACCATGTATTGTTTGGTGGAAAAGTGACTTTTGATAAATATTAAGGTTGACAGTTGCTATATATTCAGTTTTTCTAGAATAAGACGAGGGAAACTAATTTTATAGCCCCTTTTATCTGGGGAAGAATGACTATATAGCCCTTTTTGTAGGAAGAGTGATTCTGCCGGAGGTTGTTTTAGGGCTTAGGTTCCAAAGGGGAGCCGTCATGGTCGGGATCGTATGGCAGTTGGATTTACAACTACCTGTGCAATCAGTACCTATCACCACTAACGTTGTGAGTTCGAATCTCACTCAGGCGATACAACATTATGTGATAAAGTTTGTCAGTGACAGATCGTTGGATTCTCAGGGTCCTCCGGTTTCCTTTACCAGAAAAAGTGAACCCCACGATATACTAGTCACTGAACTATTATGGAAAGTGGCGTTAAACACCATAAACCAAACCAATATAAAGGCAGATGTTCAAATGCATTACATGTATCTCTTCAATAACATAGAATATAAATTCAAATATGCCTTGAAACTTCTGACTTCTAGAAAATAATTTCCCTACTTTTCCAAACGGAGCAACTCCTTTTGACTGCTACTGGAAAGGTATGGAGAGTTGTGTAGGGACGACAATCTAGTGTTTGGTAGTGGCTACAGTGCGCTTACTCTGTTTACAAAGTCTACAAAATAAGTCTTGAACATGCAAGAATCAAGACACTTTCCAAACACGTTACTCACTTGATCCGCTGTCTGGTGTTCCGTATTATAACCTGGGAACCCCCACTAAAAGGGCAATCACTATCCACCTCCCGGGACGCGCTAAGTAGCTCTGTGGGTTTGATCACTGAGAGCATTCAAACAATATCACGCAATAACCTAATTTGATAATACAGAATCAAAAAGGCAACGAAGGAACACTTAGCGATCGGGCATTCTATAAAACCGGTATATGGTAGAGGTGTACGGTCTCAATGCGGAAGGTTGAAATTAATAAAAGCTTAACGCTAGTTATCTCCTTTCCTTGTTACGTACATGAAGAACTGTGAAAAAATTGTATTCTTTTTGCGGTTAGTAATGGAAAAGAGGAAGTCTTTGTTGTGTTTGATGGTAATTAAGAAGAGTTTGAGGATATCAATGGAGTAATCAAAATCCGTATATCGAAGATCACAAGACACAATGGCAAAAAGAAAAAGTACAAAAGTATAAACACAAAAAACCGGGGGTGAACTCAGGTGCTCCGGAAGGGTAAGCAGTTCCTGCTCCACTAGTGGCGCCCGTCGTGTTAAATCTAGTTACAAACCAGGTGATAACTTACATATTCATGCCACCTGTGGCACTGGTGACATGTGGCCTTACAGATGCACGAAAGAAAGCAGCAGAGGCTTCTGCCCAAAACTCATGACTATTAGATGTAGCATAAGTTTTGTCCTGCCACGTGTGGTGCTGTTTGTCATGGTTGAAAATGTAATTTAGCTGAAATATATAAAATTGTCGTAAAAAATGGTTAAATATTCCACACAACTTACATTATATATAACCGTATCGGTGGTGTAATGGTTAGCGTGTTCACCTGGAATGTGGTTGATCGTGGGTTGGAGCCCCGATCGGATCATACCAAATACTATGAAATTGGTATTGGTTGTTCCGGCATGAAAGAGAAAGAGCAAAGACTGGTTGGCTCGGAATCAGGATAGTCGGGCGACGTGTGTATCCGCGGGTTGTTGTTTCCGTGAGTTTCAATAAAAAATAACTTGTTCTCCCCATGATAATCACTAAAGATGATTTTCAGATGAAATCCGGTTTTTCTTTAATTTTTAGAGGAACTTTGTAATATAAACCAAATACAGGCACGTACGAAATGTGTGGATATGTTTGATAGGATTTCTTATGATATCAATCACAGTTCCTGTAAAAAAAATATTTTATTCGTGGAAAACCAATATTCGTGGATTAACGACGAAGTTGTGAATCAAATGAAAAATATTTTTATTTTCAATTACGCAACTACATCAATGATATAGTTGCGTAATATTTTATATCTTTTATTTATTTTATTATTTTTTTGTAATTTTTTTCATTTTTTTTATATCTTGATATCATCATTTTATTGAAAACTTGATATCCACGAAAAAATCAACATCCCACATTTATGTATTTTGTGAGCCAACCACGAAAATTGGGATGCACGAATTTAAGTTATTTCACAGAATCTAGTTAATAAACAGCACAGATAACTGGAATATTTGTGACATATTCACAGTAAATTATGTTCAGCTTTACCATGCCGATATCAGATCGTATTCTCAATATTTTACGTTATTTTGCATGACATTACCTTATTTCTATATTCAGATGGCATATAATTGTAAACTTGATGTGCAAACTCATGTACTAGTATATTCTCCATATGATGATGAGGATCATGCGCATTACATAATACATTGTCATCAACTACAGCTGATATGCTGTTTGTAAGTCCGTGCATATCTTCATACTTCCTACCGTCACTGTAACAGGTTCTTGAACAAACAGATCCGGAGCATTTATGACCTGTAAATATTCATTTACATGTTTACACCTGTAAGCTACATGTATACAGGAAGATAGCCGGATGGAAACCCCCAGTGCATAAAATAGTATCAATTCTTAAAACAATTTCTATTTTAAGAAATGCAGCCACTTTTGATTAAATGTTTATACATGTATTCGGATATACTTAAAAAGAGGGATAACATACCTAAATCATTGATTGATTGGAGTTTAATGCATGCTTTATTCGTTTTACAACTATAACCTGGTGTGAATTTTTAATTGTTTTTATCTAAAGTTAATTTCTTCTACTGCAAGTCCCTTAGAAATAAAACAAAACCTAAATCATGGCAGGTTACACTAGGACGAACCGGGTGTAGTAGTAACTAGTGAGAACAGAAAAATTGGAAACCCTATAGCGATGGACTCCACAATGCCGATCCTTTAACAGGTGATGCCATGAAACTATGACCTTACCACTACATTCTGGTGGAGATTTAAGATAAGCAAATTCGGGGAATACTGTTATCTTCTCTGAATTAACAGGTGATGCCATGAAACTATGACCTTACCACTACATTCTGGTGGAGATTTAAGATAGACAACTTCGGGGAATACTGTTATCTTTTCTGAATTAACAGGTGATGCCATGAAAGTATGACCTTACCACTACATTCTGGTGGAGATTTAAGATAGGCAATTTCTTGGAATACTGTTATCTAGTGAGAATATAAAATTTGGAAACCATATAATGATGGACGCCACATGCTGATCCTTTAATATGTGGTACCATGACGTGTAATTATGACCTTACCACTACATTCTGGTGGAGATTTAAGATAAGCAAATTCGGGGAATACTGTTATCTCTTCTGAATTAACCGGTGATATCATGAAAGTATGACCTTACCACTACATTCTGGTGGAGATTTAAGATAGGCAATTTCTTGGAATACTGTTATTTAGTGAGAATATAAAATTTGGAAACCATATAATGAGGACGCCACATGCTGATCCTTCAATATGTGGTACCATGACATGTAATTATGACCTTACCACTACATTCTGGTGGAGATTTAAGATAGGCAAATTCATGGAATACTGTTATCTAGTGAGAAAATAAAATTTGAAAACCATATAACGATGGATGTCACATGCTGATCCTTTAAGTATATGTTATCTGGATTTGAATTGATTGATACCGAAAATATCAGCATGCCGAGCCAGAATACAATACAATACAAATCTTGTATTGTCAATCATGACGCCCAATATTGAGCAGAATAATTAAGTGAATTACATACATTTAATTTCATATTGATTGGTTTGATTGGTTTTACAACAAAGAAAGAAGGAGAATATAACAAATATGAATATGAAATGTGTTGTCGAGTGAGCGAAGCGAACGAGTCACAAACTTCATATTCTGTCGAGCAGGCTGATATTTTTCAGTATCAATCATATTCACATTCAGATGACATGTTTATCATCCTTAAATCAAACATCTATAGGTTTCGATATTTGTATTTTCTGGGGAAAAATCACATGATTCAAAATATTAAAAATACGCTTCCCCAAAACATAATTCATAAGTAGTTTGTAAATACATGAATACCATTCATTTTTACAGGTTTATATCAATGTTAATATTGTTGAATTTTCCCCTTTAATGGTGATATTCATTTTTTTATTACAAACACAGTCGGCAATAGGATTCACCCATTTTCATTAAAGGTTTTGTTGACTAATGACGTTCCGGTTTAGAAAGCACAAACGTCACGACCTCGATTATGACGCAAAAAAAAAAACAGTAGTCCCAGCAGGGATTATCAAGAATTGTGTCAAGTACATTTTTGTAGGACGATGTTTGTTGACATTTCTGACACGACAGTTCCTAATTTGATTTAGGTTTAAAAAATAAAATGTTACCTAGCTGATGATGCTGGTGAATTTTATTTACTTTTGTCATCTTCACAGGAATTATCGTTTAAATGTTGAGAGAATTTGGTGATAACTCCTGCTGACTGTTGATAAGTCCTGCTCCGCTCACGCGAACTTTAATACAATTTTTGCTTATGGAATCAGCAGGTAGATATAGCGGGAGGGAAGGATGATAATATGTGATACCATGACACGTAATTATGGCCTTACCACTACATTCTGGTGGAGATTTAAGATAGGCAAATTCGGGGAATACTGTTATCTTTTCTGGATCTGTAAAGATACCCACTCCATGGCCTCTGGTTGCCACATTATTAAATACAGTTGACGGCATGTGACGTGTCATCAGTGCTATTATCGTGGCGGCCTAGATTAACATATAAAACAAGCTTAGCTTTATTTCAAATAAAAATATCGATCGAGTACACCTATCTACTTCACACTGATTACATATATTCAATTCAAACTACCATACGAACGTTGCATCGATGATCCCATTATTGTAACTCTAGGGTTAGGGTTATGGTGTTTAACGTCACTTGTAACAATATTTCAGTTGTATCATGGCTGTCAGATTTATTGGTAGAGAAAACCGGAAAACACTAATAACGTCACCGACCTGCTTCAAGTCACTCACAAACTTTATCACATAACGTTGTATCAAGTACACTCCGTCTGAGTGAGATTCGAACTCACAACGTTAGTGGTGATAGATACTGATTGCACAAGTAGTTGTAAATTCAACTACCATACGATCAGAACCACGACGGTCCTTCTCTGTCGATTAGCAACATTTTTAGAATGAAATGTATTGCTTAAAGACATGTAGTTTGAAATTATGTTTTCTTTGAAAGTGAGCATGCGGTGATGAGGAAGAAAAACAAGTATTACTTTAACCGATTTCAGGTAAAAAGGAAAGGCCACACCGGTGGTATAATGGTCAGCATGCTCGTCTTGAGTGCGGAAGATCGTGGGTTCGAACCCCGGTCGGTTCATACCGAAGACAGTAAAATGGGTATGTGTTACATCGCCTCTCCACAAAACAGGATGCATTAATTAAGGAGTAATAGCTAAGACTGTTTGGTTCGGAATCAGGATAATGTGTCTGAGTGGAGCGGCATATCTACCCGCGGAATGTTGTTTCATTGAGCTAGCACTCTACAATTCAGCTAAACGTATTGATATAGTGTAAAGGGACAATAGAAATGCAACTTACTCTGGCCTTGATATAGTTGTAAAATTACTCATTCGGCGTTAAATAATAATTACTCACAGCTTCATATAAAACAAATAAAAATACCAGTTTGTTTAGCTTTCAAAATATTTTGTTAAAAGACCATATACTGATGCTTTGATATTATATTTTGTGGCAAAAGCAAACAAATAAAGGTTTTTTTCATGATTAATTATTTATAAACTAAGCATAATGCTTGAAGTAATACGGTATTACACCACTTTTGGATGAAGACAATGTTTTCCTTATAATTCAATTTGGAATACGGCGGTACCTTTACTAAGCTATGCATGTTTCAAGTCGAAATATGTTCCCAACAACAAGAAATCTGCAAATCCGTGTGCATTTTTATCGTCCTCGCCATTGTTGTGGAGACTGATTAACTTTCGTTTTTTTTTCTTCCGATGATTGCCGATCATGACCTCGTGAAGAAAAGTTTTGGTCCGATGGTTGCCGAACATGACCTTATGAAGAAAAGATTTGGTCCGATGATTGCCGATCATGACTCCGTGAAGAAAAAAATATACAATCATGGATGCTGAGGTAAGCACGCACACATTCTTGACAATGATTATTGAGGAATCTGTCTGTTTCATATGTCGTGTGAACTTTTTTTTTTGTGCAATTATTCTTATGTTGTACACACGGAATATATATATATTTTTTTTTTCATCAACTGAACATTGCACATGAGCGATAATCTCCTCGAAAGTGTTCAAATCTTGGGTCACGCGCATATCCTTTGCATTACTGTACGGGACAATATAATTATCTGCTGTCAAATATGTTGCGATTTGCTCTTAAAATCTGCTTTTGAACGGATTTTTAATGTTATGCAGTTGATTTTAGTTAAAATTAAGTGAACATATTTAATTAAAAAGTTCCACGATATTTGTCTTTACTTGAAGTATTATTATTATATGGTTAGTGTGCTCGCCTCCAGTGTGGGTTCGAACCTCGCTCGGGTCAAAACAAAGACTATAGAATTTGTATGTGTTGCTTCTAAAAATAAAAGTTCGAACAATGCGAACACCCAGACAAACTGGAAGTTAGATTATATGTTCCGAAGCATATCCTGCGCCATTGATTGTATCCGTCGTGCGCTCCTCATTGTAGACCTAAGCATTGAAATCCCCTCATTTTAAGCCTAAGCATTGGATTCCCCTCATTGTAGACCTAGGCATTGAAATCTCCTCATTGTAGACCTAAACATTGAAATCCCCTCATTTTAAGCCTAAGCATTGGATTCCCCTCATTGTAGACCTAGGCCTTGAAATCTCCTCATTGTAGACCTAAGCATTGAAATCCCCTCATTGTAGACCTAAGCATTGACATCCCGTCATTGTAGACCTAAGCATTGAAATCCCCTCCTTGTAGACCTAAACATTCAAATCCCCTCCTTGTAGACCTAAACATTGAAATCCCCTCATTGTAGACCTAAGCATTGAAATCCCCTCATTGTAGACCTAAGCATTAGACTTTCCTTGAATCAGTATAACACGTGACTGTATTATCACGCTGTTTTTATTATGAAACATCTCTGATCCATTACCTTTGCTTCCGGTTTCATTCGGAACTGTTGGAAAGTTTCGAAGAAAAAAAACGTTTGCCGGAGATCGAATTCATCGTTTTGAATGGATTTTGAAAAAGTTAAAAACAAGTTTATATATCTATGCATATACCTTACGAAATGCAGTTTTCCCAACACTATTTGTTGCAGAAATCGTTATCGTGTGTGATGATTGTGGACTAGAATGTATACGTCCATGGTTGTCCACATATAAATGTTTTAATCCAACCCTTGTGTTGGTCACGCGTGGTGGACTGGCATGTAGTCTAGGTTTGACGTTCGTTCTATATTCTGCCGGTAACAACCTATGAACAAACCGAATATTTCATTATTGTAAATAATACTGGTTTATAATTACAATCACTGTTAAGGGGTCGTAGTAATTTTATTGCTAGAAGGAGACAAAGTAAATTGTACTTCACCCAAGCCGACGGAATAACGACTTACAATTCAATTTAATCTGGTTTAGTCGTATCACTGTGCCATAGCGACAAACCACTACAACGCTTAAACAACGGAATAGAATTAAAGACCGTCAGAACGAGAACACTGACTTATTAGATATTGCTCTGTCGCTCTTAATAGTTGTTTAGTTCTCGTGTCATAACGGCAAGACGTTATTTAGGCTATTTCTTGCATCGTCGTTCTGTCGATATGGAGCTTTGTCGTAGCCACACAGAATATTACATAGCTAAATCTCGCTTCTGCGTTCTTTCATTATCGCTTAATTTCTCGCAAATTAAAATCAAAATACATTGATTTGCAAAACACATATTACATACAACAGAATATCAAGAAAAACCCTACTAACCCATTGTTGCAAGAGAAACCCATCAACCCATTTTTATCAATAGGAACGTAAAACCCCATTTTTATCAAGGGGAACCGATAAACATTTTTATCAAGAGGACCCATTAACCCTTTTTTATAAAGAGGAACCTATGAACCTTTTGACTAATCAAGAGTAAACCACCAGCTTCTTATTTGAAGGGGTTAACTCATTTTATTATATGACTTCAGAAAATGTCTTTTCTGATTGGCTGATGTCCCTAGTAACGTTCTTTGATAAAACGTTTTATTATACTTCATGTATGTAAGCTGTAATTTTATTGGATAAGACGGGGGTAACATTTTGCTCTTACACATGGCTCAGCGGGTAACAATTTTGTTTACTGTCACCCTCTCATTTAGCTACATCCAATGCAATATACAAAAAAGGTCAAAATTTCATAAAATGGAAATCATCATCGGGTTAAGTTTTGTCATCGACTAATCAGATGCGTTCTTACTAATTTTTTTCAGTACACAATTAAATTAAAAATGGCAGACAAGGGTGTTTTGGGAACAAAGTCTGCGTTGTTTGATGTCAATTCAAATTTGATTTAATGTCATATAATAAAACAGTTAATGTCTTTCAATTTCGGTGAATACAAGGATCGATCAACCTCGGAATAGCATGTTCCATGGGTTGATCAATCCTTGTATTCACCTCACTAAAAGTCATCAATTGTATAATATACCATTGCCTCTCTTTAAGATGTACCATATGTCCCCTTATTCCAACCTGAGTCTACTAACCACTTATGTGAGGAGTAACCAACTATGCCCTTATTTCAATGTAAATATCTTTCAAAATTTCGGGATTGGGGTGGTCATGGATACATTAAAGCTTTTTCAAAGTGTAGTAAGAAAATAAATGTAAACTATTTACCGAGTTCAAAAAATGATGTGGCAATATATAAGACAATAAGTTACGAAGGCAGAAAGTCATTTTTTTAATATTACGATTGACAATTTAATATGCATAAATAATAACATCAAATGTCAGCCATGAGTTCCCGTCCGATAATTGTCTAACATCCCGTTTCACCAGTTTAAACTGGTAGTCACTATATATATAAGGAGAACAAAGTGTTGATAAATACAAAGTAGCTAAACTATATATAACCGTATCTGACCAGCATAAACAAATCTGTGGTGCAATATTTATCGTGTTCACCCAGAGTGCGGTAAGTCGTGGGTTCGAGCCCCGGTCGGGTCAAACCAAAGACTATAAAATTTGTGCTTGCCGCTTCACCGCTAAGCACGCAACTGTAAGAAGTATATGCAAAGAATGAATCCTTGGAATCAGGACTGTTGCTTCAGTGAGCTAGAACTATATAAAAAAAATCCAACTAAGCGTGTGTGTCTAGTACAACGCGGATAGCATCATCATCTCATTGAAAATTAATATGTTCTCGTCATGATATAGCTGAAAAATGGCTGAGTTCGCGTTAAAAAACAATCATTCACTCATTCATGATCATATCATTGAATGTAACGTGTTCTCTCTCTCGCTATCGCTCAGTAATTGCTCATTTGGCGTTAAACAACAATCATTCATTCACTCAATAACCAATGCATACCGTAATTCCTCTTCTGTGACTTCAGGCAATATACTAAACGCTCCTGTAATTATTAAAGAAATAGATTAAATTATTATGCATGCTTATATTTTATTTGATGTGGTTTTGTCTAATTATAAAATGTGACAATAATTGCATGAATTTATATGAATATAATTAATGAGCAATTATAATTAAACAGCATCGGTTGTGTTATGGATGGCGTGTTCTCCTCGGGTGCTATAGATCTATTGTCAGTCGAGCATCAGTCGGGTCAAACCAACGACTATTAAATTGGTATTTACTACTTTCCCGCAATGAGGGGTAAAAACAGGTACTGCTGTTATAGGACAGCACTGGACAACACGACGTGTGCGACTAGTGGAGCATGAACGGCTTGCCATTCCGGCGCAACCGTGTTCTCTTATGGTTTTTAGTAGAATTTGTGTTACTCAATCTGAAGTTTTTTGTATGGTGTTTAGTAGATCGTTCTTTGTTCGTTTTGTTTTGGTTATTCTATTGTCTGTCCGTTTGTGGCCGAAAATGTTCGTAATTATTTAAGTAATTAGCTACTTCAGTATATTTGATTGATATATAAATAAATAAATATAATAAATAAACTAACCATGACATAAAGCAAGAAACACAATAAGAAAGGCCAACATCGTCAAACAAATCAGGCTAAAGGTCTGGTGGCGGTCCCGTTCTAAATATCCACATCATATAGATTAAATATATCGTAAAGTCACGACAAAGATAAGGATTTTAACACATAATACGTTAAATGATTCAGAACAAAGTGCTGTCAAAATTAAGTATAGATAACTATGACAATTATCAATTATTTTAACCGTAATTACATGTACACGTCATAATATTTTTATTATTGTTATATTGTTTTTTGCAATTTTATTTTCTGTACTACAGCATGTGTCACCTAAAAGTGCAACTTCTGTTTCACGCTTGCTTATGACAAAAACGTAGATATCACATTTAGTGCGCACGACGCGTTTCTAGAATAACCTTCATCAGGTACCCTCAAAATCTAAAGATTGGAAAGACCAATAATTAAAAAGTTTTGGGAGCAATAAAACAAAAGGACCTCAACAGGATAGGAATAATCGTCTAAGGTCACAATACGTTACATGTGACCTGAAATGACCTCGTTGATTATCTAAAGCTGTTTCCCAACTTAAATGGATGATTTGGGAGCCTCATTAAACACGATAAAATCTATGAAAACATTGTGTCTTGCTCAATAATTGTAAATATATTCATTGTATTTCCAATATAATTCAAATAAATGACTTTGCTGATTACCCCTTTAGTATCTTCAAATTCTTCTTGTAGCCTCATTAAACACGATAAGTTCTATGAAAACATTTTTGTCTTTCTCGATTTTTGCAAATATATTTATTGTATTATCAATATAATTCAGAATACATTAACAATGAATGGTCTGTGGTGAAGCTTAGAGATAAAACAGGTAAATTGTGATGACATAACTAATAGTTATAACAGGTAAGAAAAGTTCAAAGATACCAAAAGGGTAATCAGAAGCCGTAAATAGAAGGACTACCAGTACAATGGCCAAGAGGAAAAAGAACAACAAGACAAGCAACGGTCTACACAACGTTATAAAAAACTAAACAATTGAGCAACACGAACATCACAAGAAATCGCAGGTGAACTAGAATAAGTATCATTATACTTCGTGTAAGTTTCTGTAGTGATATTTGATACTGTAATATTTTGGCATATTACCTGGACAATTAGACACTCAGTATAATAATGATATTAATGTGGTCTTTTCCAGGTAATATGCCAAAATATTACCCAGGTCTGAGAGATATATTACCCGACTTACCTGGACAAGACCACATTATTATATAAATATTGCTATTTGGTATGGTGGATACATTGTTGTGACACTATTTGGTATGGTGGATACATTGTGGTGACACTATTTGGTACAGTGGATACATTGTTGTGACACTATTTGGTATGGTGGATACATTGTGGTGACACTATTTGGTACGGTGGATACATTGTTGTGACACTATTTGGTATGGTGAATACATTGTGATGACACTATTTGGTACGGTGGATACATTGTGGTGACACTATTTGGTATGGTGGATACATTGTGGTGACACTATTTGGTACAGTGGATACATTGTGGTGACACTATTTGGTACAGTGGATATATTGTGGTGACACTATTTGGTACGGTTGATACATTGTGATGACACTATTTGGTATGGTGGATACATTGTTGTGACACTATTTGGTACGGTGGATGCATTGTGGTGACACTATTTGGTACGGTGGATACATTGTGGTGACACTATTTGGTACGGTTGATACATTGTGGTGACACTATTTGGTACGGTGGATGCATTGTGGTGACACTATTTGGTACAGTGGATACATTGTGGTGACACTATTTGGTACAGTGGATACATTGTGGTGACACTATTTGGTACGGTTGATACATTGTGGTGACAATATTTGGTACAGTGGATACATTGTGGTGACACTATTTGGTACAGTGGATACATTGTGGTGACACTATTTGGTACAGTGGATACATTGTGGTGACACTATTTGGTACGGTGGATACATTGTGGTGACACTATTTGGTACGGTGGATGCATTGTGGTGACACTATTTGGTACGGTGGATACATTGTGGTGACACTGGTATGGTGGATACATTGTGATGACACTATTTGGTACGGTGGATACATTGTGATGACACTATTTGGTATGGTGAATACATTGTGATGACACTATTTGGTACGGTGGATACATTGTGGTGACACTATTTGGTACGGTGGATACATTGTGGTGACACTATTTGGTACGGTGGATACATTGTGATGACACTGGTATGGTGGATACATTGTGATGACACTATTTGGTACGGTGGATACATTGTGGTGACACTATTTGGTACGGTGGATACATTGTGATGACACTATTTGGTACGGTGGATACATTGTGGTGACACTATTTGGTACGGTGGATACACTGTGGTGACACTGGTATGGTGGATACATTGTGATGACACTGGTACGGTGGATACATTGTGGTGACACTATTTGGTACGGTGGATACATTGTGGTGACACTATTTGGTACGGTGGATACATTGTGGTGACACTATTTGGTACGGTGGATACATTGTGGTGACACTATTTGGTACGGTGGATACATTGTGGTGACACTGGTATGGTGGATACATTGTGATGACACTGGTATGGTGGATACATTGTGATGACACTGGTATGGTGGATACATTGTGATGACACTGGTATGGTGGATACATTGTGATGACACTGGTATGGTGGATAAATTGTGATGACACTGGTATGGTGGATACATTGTGATGACACTATTTGGTATGGTGGATACATTGTGATGACACTATTTGGTATGGTGGATACATTGTGATGACACTAGTATGGTGGATACATTGTGATGACACTGGTATGGTGGATACATTGTGATGACACTGGTATGGTGGATACATTGTGATGACACTGGTATGGTGAATACATTGTGGTGACACTATTTGGTACAGTGGATACATTGTGGTGATACTATTTGGTATGGTGGATACATTGTGATGACACTGGTATGGTGGATACATTGTGGTGATACTATTTGGTATGGTGGATACATTGTGATGACACTGGTATGGTGGATACATTGTGATGACACTGGTACGGTGGATACATTGTGATGACACTGGTATGGTGGATACATTGTGATGACATAACTAATACGATTTTAGGTTTATATTTATTGTGCTTAATGCTACTTTCAACAATATTTCAATTTTCGTGGTGATCAGTTTTATTGGTGAAGGAAATTGGAGTACCCGAAAAAAAAACTGACCTGCAGCAAGTCACTGACGAACTTTATCACATAATGTTGTATCTAGTTCACCTCGCCATGAACGGGGTTCGAACTTTAGTGGTGTTAGGCACTAATTGTACAGGTAGGATAAATAATATGTATGGGAGGAATAGTGTGATGAAATAACTAACGGATATGGTATGGACACAGTTGCGACATAAGTAACGCACATTTTTGCGAAATTGTGATGACAAAACTAAGGAAAGCGCTAGTCGAATCAGAACCAATGAAATCACGAGGAGATACAAATCATATACCTCTGGTGTGTTCTGCTTTAAAATTTGTTTTATATTGAGAAAAAAGACATCACTTGTTATCAACATCTGTATCATAGGTAACATCCTGTCCATGATGTTCTGAGTTAGAGGACTGGATGACAAGCTTCCTATGTGATGAAGGATGTTTTGACCAATGCAACGAAAGTATGATGATTCTTACATATTATGTTTCCTCTCGCGAGAAAAATAGCACATGTGTTATCTATCAGTTCAGACACACACCTCAAGGCATGCTGTAATTTGATACACTGACATTTATGACTATACTTTCTTTTTCCGGTTTCTTGGTATTTGTAGTTGTAACACCAGAAATGAGATAAGTATTACAATGAACCAATACCCCTCGTGGATCGTTCTGCATTTCTATTGCAGAATGCTTAATACAAGTGTCAGTAATAAAGTACGTCTACTCCGGTACATTTTGGAAACTAAAAATGACTTGTGTATGAAAGTTTAGATGTCGTGATATTTAACGAAGATGACCCGTGTTGCGTTAGTTTATATTCTGTGCTACGAAAATTAGATATATTATTTTTAATGTTCAAGATGATAGTGTTCTTCATAATAACGCTCTTCGTCGGTTATAAACGAGGGTTTTAGAATTTTAGAAATTATTTAAAATGATTAATTATTGGAAATTTCTGAAATGTTTTCTTTCATGATTGTGTTATGATAATGAGGAGATTATAGGAACCAAAATATTACACCTTTCAAAACAAATTAACACACTTAGGCAAAGGGTGGAAGATTAAAACATGTACATGTGTTCTGTTATTTGAAGAGCCCTCAGAATTGTTTAACTGACTTTCCACATCTCGACGAGACTGAGTTGCGTGACATTGCATGTGGGGTTTACCAGCTCAAACTCAGTTCGAGTTAGATGCAGAAATATTTAGATGGAAATTATGAGATCTGTGTCCACCCAGAAGATGATCATTTATGCGGTTTTGATTACAGAGTCTCCCAGGACGTATTTTTACCGCATGGTACTGCAAATGTCGAGTAGGGACACGAATTGTTGGAGCATGCTCTCGGGGGGAACACTTAGAAGATGTTAGTCATGTGATTGATGACACTATTAGCGACGAAAGTGTTATAGAGTGAATGAGGTCCTACCATGTTATTGGGAACAACTTATAATATGATAATCATTATATAACATTTATGTGTTGTTTTTTGTAGTTGAAACAATTCTAGAGATAAATGCACATCACAAGTATTAGTACTGCTGTTAAGGTTTTATTCTTGTTTTCTTTATTTAAAGGCATACAGGCTGTCAGTATAGAATTTTTTGTTTGTATTAAAAATTGCCAATATTCGATGTTTTATACTAGAAAAATGTTCTGAACAAACAGCCAGGTTTAAAAATATGCTATAATGGCGTAATCAGTGAAAAGAATTCGAATGTTTAGCATCATCTGTTAGTATAATCGCCATTGACAACTGCAATTAAAATTCAATTATGACAGCCTGTATCCCTTTGAACAGCGTTTTAGCATAAATGTGGTAATCTATTCATAATCTCAATAAATAATATTTATAAGCTAAGTAAATTGTACATCCATATTTTGCAGATCAAAATGTTAAAAAATGAAGCAATAAAACTAATTAAGTATAGTTTTACCCAAAGGTGTTACAACATTAATATTTTGAACAGATTATGGAAAAATCTGAAATTCATTGAAATTTAAATGAAAGGGATTCTTACGTCTGCCTTGATGTGTAAAAACTCCTGTAAAACCCCATCATCATCTCATTGAAAATTACATTGTTCTCGCCATGACATAGCTGAAAAAGTGCTGAGTTGACGTTACACACACTCAGTCCCTGTAAAACCTACCAATGCATAATCACAATAGGAAATGTGATAATGGTATATTTCTTTATGGCTAGAACACAAAACGGCGCCTGACCTTTGATGGCGCGAGAACTGTAAGTCTACACGACAATAGCTGTAATTGCACTAATTAAAACGTAGATATTACATTCAGTGCAAACGACGCATTTCTGAAATAACCTCCTACAGGTACAGGTACGTACAAAGCCAACATCTTTGTAAAGCCGAATATTTTAAAGGTCTTTCGGAACAAGAAAGCAAAAGAGATTAAACAAGATAGTCATAAAGGGGAGAGAACCTTCGTCTTAATAATAGTAGTTACAGGATTTAAGAACTGTAAATTTCGATAAATAAATATATCTAATAAACTATGAGAGTGCCGAAGTACTGACTACTGGGCGAATGATACCCTCGGGGACCAATAGTCGACGAGCAGATGTCTCGACCCCAAGATAGTAATGCGAACCTAGATATTAAATTTACACTAACATATGACTTGCTCTCCACTCTTTATCACCATGCTTGGTATGGATACGGGTCATGTTTGGTGTCGGTGGTGTGATGGTGCTCACCTGGAGTGGGGTAGATCGTGGGTTCGTGCTCCAGGCGGGTCAAACCAGAGATTATGGTTTTCATTTTTTTATTGCTGGAAATAATAAATGAAGTTCGTAATATGTTCTTTTTCATTTCCGGTATATAAAAATGTTTTGGTCTTTTTTTTCTGTCAGACAAGAGGTGATAATTACACGTGAAATCGCCACCTATTCAATGTTAAATTATAAATGTATTTAAATATTAAACATCCTATATTAGGGGAGAATTAGGATCCATCATATATAACTAGAAACCAATTTAACATTTGATGTAGTGCAAATTATCACAGTTACTATGTTTAGCTGATGTATGTTTACTAATGTGTTAGAAGTGTATGATTTCTAATGTTTTGATAGTGTATGATTTCCAATGTTTTGATAGTGTATGATTTCTAATGTTTTGATAGTGTATGATTTC